>JARHVA010000608.1:4272500-4502500 GCA_037957365.1 Torreya grandis | reverse complement strand
TGTGTATGGATCATGTAACATATAGGGTAACATGTCTAGGTAGATATAACATTTAGGCACATAGTATGTGATGACATAAAATCCTTAGATGCATGATGTAAATCATGGAAACATCTAAAGAGTAACGATACAATCTCAACAAGCAATCAAACACACACATAAGAGCTTTCAAAATCAAACCATAAGAAATGGTCCAAGGTGACCTCATACAAAGGGAATGTTCAAATGCCCCACAACTGAAGGGAAATGACTTAGTCAGATGTCCACAAGGCATGGATTGACATATTCAAATATCCACATACAATAAACCATGACATGTATAAATGTCAAAATAGGTAAGCATAGGCATGGGGGACATAACCAATGGGCCATATTCAAATGCTCAAAATAGGCAATACAATGTAAGATAATAATAAGTAATGAGAATAGGCAACCAACATAAACATAGCATACTAGTTCCTAAACATTTGTGTTTACAAGAAATGTTAAGTACATAGCATATCAAGTACATATAAAAGGCATAAACATGGATATAGGCATGTTTAAGTATATATAAGTTAAACATGATAATGGAAAGTGATCATAAAATGATTTAACTTGGGTGTATTTTGTAATTGTTTTCTCTACTTAGGCATAAATTTCCTTAGGTACATGTTGAAGTGACTAAAAACCCAATGTGATGGTGTGTTGTCATTTCACATAAGAATGAGTTATCATGCACTCATCTAAAGCACATAACAAGGGATTGGTTCTCATTGGTTTTGTTACACAAAGGTGTACTAACATAAAAAGGCACTCGAACACATACACATTAGTCAATGATTAACCAAAAAAAAAAAAAAAACATTAACTATGGACTTGAACTCAGTTAACTAAACAATAACATATATGATAACCAACAACATTGTATCAATAGTTAAAACAAAAATATTTAATCAACATAGGTTCCATTCATCATAATGATAAGGTTTCAAAAATTATATAATCAATTGTATATTGAAACTCAATCGTATAACTCTCAATGTTATTTAGTTGTATATAATAATAATAATATCATAACACTATCCTCAATCACATCAACACCACAATAATCAACAAGCTTACAAAGTTATATCTAGGGGTGTTTATATTTGTTTTTCCCTAACTAAGCAGTTACAATCATAATCACACTCATAGTGACTCACCAATTATCATCAACACACTTGAGTCATGGTGGCCAATTACATTGATTTCCTAAGAACCCAAGCCTTTATGCCCCTATATTCTCTCTTTGGTGTTGGATATTCATCATCGAGTGCCTATATTCTTATGGGCTAGTTCCGGATTCGTGCTTGACTTAATCTCTTTCATCCTTGTGTATCTCTCCTTAACCATCTCCCACTTCCTACACATTCCCCAAGTCTTTTGCTAGTGTTTCAAGTCCTCCATTCTTGGATTATCTATTTATTATGCATATTTACTCTGAATTTGTCCTCCTATGCCATGATCTTTTGTGCATTGATTCTTTTGTTTTGTGTTTATCCTATGCCAGTTATTCCAAAAAAGAATTATCCAAAATTTGGTGTCTAACATCACCCCACACTATGCCATTAGTCTATCCTAGACTAAACATTAGTCTCAAGCTCCACCAAAAACTTGAGGCCAACCTACTTGATGTGCTTCTTGATACTTTCCCAATGTGACAAGGTGTACAATAGCTTGGTCATTATTTCTTTAATTGTCACTTTGAGCTTCTTAGCCTCCTTGGGTTGGTCAAGACACTCACCTACCTTATTTACCAAATGTTCAAGGGATATGGAAGCATCCTTATAAATGTCCTCAAGCATGGTGACCTCAGTAAAAACTTATCCTCAGAGTGATATGAAGTTCAAATTCATTTTATGTTTATGCATGCTTATTTTTTCCTCTATGGCCTCCACATCCTTAAATTCTTTGATGTGCTTCAAATGGTCTTTTATTAACAAGGATTTATCAGCCAACTATTGTCATTGAAGCCCTTCTACCTAAAGCTAAGCTTATAAAATATTGTTGGGCCATGCTAGCTTCTCAAAAACTCCATATAAAATGGGAATAGCATCTCCAAATTTATGCAAGACTCTCTTGCATACCTCTATAGCTTTAATGATTTATTATGTCACCCAAATTTTCTCATCTTAGGGGCTAGGTTGTTCTTTGAATCATACCAAAAGTAGCAATATTAGGGTCTCCAGCTTATCTATTTCCTCACCAGATAAGGGGACTCCATCCTCTAGTGTTGGTTCTTAGCTCAAGATTTCCTTACATATGTTTAATGTTTTAACTTTGGTAGTTGTTTCCACCTTCAATTGGTGCTTCAACTCAACCAGCTCTTTCTCCAGCTTCATCCTCATGGTGACCTCATTATTATGCATTACCACCATATTGGCATGATTCTTTTGGGCCTACCATGCATCAAACTATATAAAATCATTCTCCTTTTTAACTTAAAATGCCAATTTCATGAGTGCCACACTAGTTTGTACATGGGTAATCTACCATGGATCTACCCAAAGGGGATCAAGTAGTGCCACTAATTCTAGATCTAGTACAAAACTATCAGAGGGCATCTTAAATTAGCATTATTAATTATACATATTAAGAAAGAATGACATATCCCATTAGGTCTGGTCAGATGCATCCTCCTGTGTAAAATCAAAATACATATACAATAGCTTGTAAGGAATTCCCTTCTAGTACTCGATGTAGAGGTTCATGGTTGCATCAGGATTTTTTATTCTCAAAACAGAGTCATCAATTGGCTCATTCCCTTTTGAGGGATCTCACTCAAATATCTCAACATATGTGTCTTCCTCTTCGTAATTAGCCCCAATGTCAGGTCCACTTAGTCCCAAATCCATTATAGAATGATTTAACCTTTTAGGGTTTTACACAAGTAATTCCTATGTTTAATTAAAGGGTTAAGATGCCTAAATCAATTAAATAAATATGAAATTATTAAGTATTGATTTGTTATGATTTTGACCTTGTTTGAATTTATATAAATAGAAAAAAATAAATATTAAAAAAATAAAAAAATAGTAACAAATAAGGATAAAAAGAGACTTATCTAAAAACTATCATAGATGATCTGGGTTCTAAAATTTAAGATCTGAGCAATAGTATGTGTCATCAACAGGATTCTGATATTCATATATTTACTAGAAAGTAGCACCCAATTTGGATAGTAATGATATTTATGTGTAGTATCCTCAATGTGGCACTAATTTACCCTTTATGGGATTGTTCTTGTTTTTTAGGAGCACCTATGCCTATATGTATGTTTTATTCTTGTGTGACTGAAGCCTATAGTTCTGTATTACCTGGAAAGCTTGATTTGATGTATGAACCCTAATCTCATTACATATATGGCATAAATAGATAATTTCATGTCTGTTATTGGGATGGATTGGACATCCTCAACACCTCACTATGTATAGAGTTACCTATATACCAATACTCTGAGGAGGGATCAAGTCTGATGTAGTTATCCCACATAGTGATTGATCTATGTGCAAGTGAATACTTGAATGAGAGTGGTTTGGATGCCTTGAATGTGTTTGAGATTTGAAATGCTTTAAAACTAGACTCAAGGCTATTTTAGATGGTATTATATATAAATTAATGCAAAATATGGATTAAATACCTTGGTTTTACACAAATTTGTCTTTGGTTTGAATAAATTTTGCAACTATTTTGCATCTAGTGAATAAAGATAGATTAGACTTGTATTTATAGGGTGTTATTGATTGTGCGGATAAGAAAATGATCTTAGGTCAACCTTAGGAGGGGCACACATTTGAAAACTATCCATTAGGAAGAGTTGGGGCTAAGAAAAGTAGCACCCAATTGGGGACACTAGCACCATGCGGCTGTAGTGTCCTAAATTTAGTGTTAATATCCTTTTGGTAGACTGCTAAGTAATTTGGATTGGGGTCTAAGATGATAATTTTGGGACTTGTTATGGCTAATTTTAGGTGACTATGCTCTGTTAAATGACTATAAATCTAAGTCTAATGCTCAAGGATAGGTCTATGGATAGATTAGGGATAGGTTAACTCAAGCGATACTCTTAGCATCCAATTACCACTTTTAGGTGATTACATTTGCTCCCCCCGCCCTTTATGTTAGTAATATAGCAAAGCAAAATGACTAGTATGAAGGAAAAAGAAGTGTACTTGGACTTAACTTAGAAGTGAAGCTTGTGTAAGTATGTGAATTTATGTTTGTATATGTGGAACATGATCCAAAGTAATGTATTGCAATAAAACATGCAAAAAATACTCCTTACTTAAGAGATAATCAAAAGTAAAAGACTATGTTGAAATGAAATAACTAAGTAAAGAGAGAGGAAAGAAATGAATACACCTTGTTGGGTATGTGAACCAATGCATGAACCTTGTGATAACCTATGTGTGTGAATGTGCATAGTGATCATATCATTGAATATCTTGAATTGAGCTAATGGTTTGCTCAATCCTCATATGGGTGGATCAAGAACTTAATCCAGTTTTGAATCCATCATTGCCCACCCCTACTTGGTGGATCTTGATCTTTGTGAGTAACTTAGATAAGACTGTAAGTGTGTCTAACCCTCTCATATAAGTGGCTCAATAACTCAATTAGTCCATGACTCCATCAATGCCCCATGTATTAAGTAGATGCATCTATAACTGTACTATACAAAGTGTTGAAAGTATCTAAGTAATATAATTATGTATTTGACTCCACAACCACTTGGGTATATTAGGAGGATCTGGACCACTCAGGAATGCTAACTATTGTAGATGGAATAAGACATGAATCTAGTGATAACCTAGAATGTGATAGCAAGTGTATATAACATAAAGAATGGCATGGAGTTTACCATTCCATCTGATCAACCTATTTGAAGCTAAATATATGGGAACCATGTATCATGCACATGCCCCCAATCTAGTATCTGAGTATACTTAATATGAATCAAGTATGTAATAGATAAACCTGTGTAATGATTTGAATGTTTTTGAGCATAGTCACTAATGTTAGGTTGTCATTGATGTCAAATAGAGCATGAAATCATAGTGCATTAATGACAAACTAATCAGATTGATGGTTTGTAGAGTGTTTGACTTAGTGAAGCAATTTGATAGATGATATTGATGGTATAGACATGTTGCAGAGATCCTATGGGATGTTATGAATGCTTAGAATGCTTATGGAAGTGAATAGAATTCATCAAAATAGTCACATGAATGTCTAAGCTCAAGTAGTCATCTTAACAAATAAGGTTGAGTAATCAGTTTGATGACATCATAATTAACATGTGTGAAGGTTTCAAGAGTTGTTTGATATATGGATAGATACCCCTATGTGAGGAGATCATATGGATCAAAGTTTAAGTCATGAGGTTGAGCGTAGCAAAAGTTCCTAAGGTGAAAATTTGGCATTTCAGGTAGAAGTTTACTAAGTTCCCATAATTAACCAAAATTTCAAGAATATATCTATGATAAGCATTTAATCAAATCACATATCTAATGACAAGTATTTAATCTGACTAGATAAGGATCCAATGATGAGCATATGATTATATAAAGATCTAATGATGAGCATCTAATCTAACAAATGAAGATCTAACGGTGAGTACGTGATCATGTAGTTAGAGATAAATGGTGTGCATTAATTAAATAATTCAAAAGATGTTTAGATTGCATGCATAAATACTAAGTGGCACAAATGCATTGACTAAATGGTACAGGGTGTGCATAAGGCATGCAGAGTTTTCAAGTGGCACAATCATGGGAGCTCGAATCAAAGATCAATGGTGAGAATTGAAAGGTAAATACTAGGCTACTCCTAAGGAGATTATAAATACATATTTTTTAAGAGTCACTGGGGAGCATGAGATGAGGTCAAACTATCTGATGTTTAACATTTACACAGTAACTATTGGCATTTGAATTTAACAAAGGAAAACCCAATGCTCAGTGTTTGAGCTATATTTTTTTATCCAGGATAAATTTTATGGTGGTGTAAAAGATAAAATTGTAAAGGAATCCAAATTTCATTTAGAGACACTATTTAGGAGGTTTGAATGTTCATATAATAAAATATATTGAGATCTAAAGTTGACTATGTATTTGACTAGTTTTGTAAGTGACCTGAGAAAGAAAATTGAGTTGTTCTTGATAGTATTTTGATGTTTAAAGATGAAATAAATATTGGAGAGTGTTATATACTCCATTAAGACCATATATGTGGATTTTGGATGTTTTACCAATCCATCTTTAGTATGAATAGTTGCTTATAAGTTGACTATGTTTATTGAATGCACTAGCAGTTTGAGTGACCATCTTGCAAAGGTAAGTTGAAGGTGTTTTGAGTAGAATTAAAGAATAAAATGAGTATTGAGATATTATATAAGTATCTAAGGATTATGAAAATGCATTGGTTATTATATTTTTCCCCTAATCAGTTATGAAGATTCAAAATAGCTTGACTATATTTTGATTGTGTGTGACCAGTCTGAGTGGTCATTTTGAGAGAGTTAATTTAAGTGCTTAAATCTTGTGTTGAAGTATCTAAATCACATATATTGTTTTATAGGTCCTAAAAGGGATCGCCCATGTCATCTAATCATATGTCATATGAAATATTTGAGTTATATATTTATAAGTTTGAGATTGGGTTTTCTGTGTTTGAAGGCCTAAAGAGTGAGGAGACCTAATTGGTAGGTTCAAGTGTTGATTTGGTGTTCCAAGTGGCATGGACCCATGAGAAAGTTAGAAAGGGTATATTGGAGATAGGTTTGATATGTTCAAACCATTGGTAAAGAATTGATATGGTCTAAGTAGTCTCACATATAATGTGTGAGTATGAAGGCCTAATTGTTTTAGGTCTCACCAAGACCTGATGGTGGTTCAAGGCTAATGAGGTAATGGCCGACCTATGAGAATGGATTTTGAGCTATGTCTTAGAGTGATAAAAGTATTAAGTATTTATTCAAATCTTATGTTTGACCAAGAAGATAATATTCATTAAGACTCTATAAAGAGTGAAAGCAAGGGTGATGGTTTCTAGACTTGAGTGTGTAAAGTTGAGCTATTGTAATTGTGGTGATTTAAGCAAAGGAGAGAACCTTTGAAAGAGAAGGTACAAGTCATTGAGAAAAAACAAAGAGGAAAGAATATCAGTCATGCTTTTCCAATCAAGTTGATGTAGGAAGACACATAGGTCATTAGACCTAATGAACCTAGAAGAGGCAGTTTGAGCGAGTTAGTCCTAGAGGCAGCTTAAGAGAGATTAGAGATGAAGAGTGAAAACAAAGGTGATCATCATCAGTTAAAGATTAGAAATAGGCATTCAAATTGATCTATTTAGGTAGCTAAGTGGGTTTTTGGTTGCCTAGGGGGTTGGTTCCTTCTTAATAGGTAAAGCTTGTTAAAGTTCTAGTTATTATGGGTGTTTAGCTAGATAGGTGTAGTAGTTCTTTGTGGGATTGGTATCTCACTAAAATAAGGGATGGGTGTTCCTTGATTAGTCAGTGTTGGTATAAATTTTGGATATTATTTTATAAGACTATAGTCCATCTTATAGGGTTTAGTGTGTTTATCCCCCAAGAGGGTTTCCTATAGATATGATGTGTTCATGTGATGCATGTTCTTATGTATGTTTTGGATGTATATGCTTTCATGTTTATGTTTCTTGATCAAGTTGATGTATGTTGAATGCTCAAGATTTGGTAATTTAATTGGATTATATAGAATCACTGATTCACCCCCCCCACTTAGTGATTGTACCTCTAATAAATGTACGAGTGATCATACCATGCATGATACCCCCAATTATGAGCAAGTGGTATGAATTTGAACTAAAATGAATGAATCTAATCTAAATATGAACATAACTATCAAACATGTGACTATATCTATGCAAATATATATTTTACCTAGTGTATTAGTCTAAATGATCTAAACTATCCTAAAGTTAGGGCTACTAAACAGTAGTGCCCTATAGTGTATAGTAGCACCCTATGACATTAGTGTCCCAATCTAGGCACTAATGACTACCTGGTTTGATTTCTATGTGATCTAAATTAAATATTGAGTCTTTGTTCCATTTTATGTTTGCCCTAAGTCTAATTTCTATAACTGAGCTTGTGTGTTGAAATATATCTATGAAAAGTAATGTAGGAGCTTGATCTCTATGAAAACCCATGTGAATTTCCCCTCTTTTGAGGGTAGTCATGAAATATGTGGAAGAATTGCCCTCTAAATAAGTAGCTCTACAAATTATGTTAGCCAGAGTATGTGCATGATATTCCAATATAATGTAAAACATAACATCAAAATGTAAATGTATTTGAGCATAAGTAGGAAATGTAAGATGTATGTTGTAATCTTGCATTGCACAAAGGTGTCAAGATAGTGTCAGGAATCTAGAACAACAAATAGCTCTGATACCACTTTGTCAGGATTAGGAGCACAATTTATTACCTTGTATAAGCAAGTAAACATAGAATTTAACCAAAAGTAACAAGTAACTAGAAATCAGAGACAACACAGAATTTGAGAGACAATACAATCTTGTATTCAACTCATCCAGAAAGAAATTACAATAAATAAGATGCCACACTCTTCTTCCCACACCTCAAAGGCTTTCCATACCTCTAGGGCTCCCAGTAATTCTCCTTCAAGAGTTCTCTCTCTCAATTATGGTCACAACAAACAACTCAAACATAGAGTTGTTGTTCACCTCCACCAGTCAGTAACAATACTGCCAGTACACAAGTACTCCAAGTACTCCAAGTAGATCTCCCTTGAACTTGAAACAACCTACAAATCAAATGATCTTACTTACCATGTAGATCTCCTACCTAATCTTGCACAACCTACAGATCAACCTGGTCTTGCACACCTGCAAACCTAGATCTTACAATTGAAGGATCTCTTCCTTATCCTTAATTACAATACAGCCCCATGAGTCTATTATATAGATCCCATGCAAACAATAATTAGACTTCCTAATTACAATAATTAGAAACACAACTCCAAGACTAAAATTAGTCTTTTACATGCAAATAATTGGTTCATTAAACTAACTATTCATCAACTAGCAGTTTTGGAACCACACAAGGCGACCACGTCGATCCCTGTCTATCTAGAGATGACTGACGTCGACTGATCTCTGACTGATGCCAATTGCTTTGTACACTAGATATGACTGACGTCGGTTTGCCTACTAACATCAGTTGTTCTACAACTCAACAACTCCTCTATTTGCATACCTGTGAAGCTTTTAGCTCCACAACCTAACAATATTCCACTTGGAGATAAATAGTTGCACCTGTACCTATACCCGTACATCATCTAATTTTGTTTCTTGGCTTGTATCCCTCTTCAAGTTTAATCTTGAAGACCAACCACCACACATCCTATGGTGCTACACCTGTCATTCAAGTCCCCTACCATATCCGAAGTGTTTGACCTTGCATAGCATGTTAACCTGTTGCTGGTCCCTCTCAAATACTTGAGAATCCACTGAACTGCTTTCCAGTGCTTCTTTCCCAAATTGGCCATGCACTCACTGACAACACCCACCACATGGGAAACATCAAGTCTAGTACATAGGTACTTAACCTCATCATGTGAATTGGGACACTGTTATGTGAACTGTCCAACCATAGGTGTGTTAACCAGTTCTACATCCTGCATCTTGAACCTCGCCACTACCTTATTCACATAATCATCCTGAGATAACATCAACCTGTAATCTTCCCTGTCTCTAGACATAATCATGCCAAAGAATTTTGCTACTCCCAAATTCTTCATGACATATCTCTGAACTAACTTTACCTTTAGTTCAGCAACTCCCTGCATGTGTGACCCTGCAACAAGCATACACACTACATATAGTAATAGGATAATGTAGCTAATATTATCCAACCTGGTAAAGGAAACACAATGGTTAAACCTCCATTGTCCTGCAGCCTGCTCAAGACCATATACCCTGGCCTTCCATCTCACGTGTCCATTCTCTCTCTTCTTTGACCTGGGAATTCCTTCAGTGCTTTCTCTCTGGCTGGCAACTCTACCAAATCTCCCATTTGGTTCTCATCCAAAGAATTCATGCCATGCTCCCACTGTTTCATAGATTCTACCTACTCTGCTTCTTTAAAACTTCCTGGTTCTTGACCATCAGTGAGAAATAAGTAATCTAAAGAAGGGTAATAATAAATTTGACGCTTACACTTTCAGTCCTCCTCATGGGCATTTGAGACTCCTTGACAGCTTGTTATCTGCCCAAAATCCATTTTTTGGTCGACCCTGGTCTGCACCTGATCGATGTCGATCCCACCTGATCACCAATGCCAGTTCCCTGACCAACGTTAGTGTCCACTTGGTCACTAACGCTAGTTCCCTGACTGACATCAATCACCACCTGCCTGACACCACTGACTCTGGTCTACACATAATTGACATCGGTGCCTACTTGTTCAACATTAGTTCTACCTGACTGATGTCGGTAACTATGTTTTCCTATGAGTGATGACTTTTTACCTGTGAGCTTACCTTGGATCAAAACCCTATCCAAATTGCCTTGCTCAAAATTATTCAGCCCCTTGTGCTGATCTCTATCCGTCATCTTCTCCTAGAAAACCAAGGCTTTCCTATTCTTGTCAAAACCATCAGATTTCTTCTTTATGCCATAGGCCTGATCCTTTCTTGTAGCATGTATATCAAGAAACCTCACTTTCTTCTGTTGCTTATAGAAATCTCAATCTATGCTTTCTGGATCTGAACTCTTACCCTTTGACTCAATAACATGCATCTCCTTCTTATTCATGTGACCAAGCCTACGAAGCCACATCTTTGAATCTACAGCTGAAGTAGATAAACCAAAAGGAGAATCAATAATACAAGTAGATAGATAAAGAGTACCTACTTTCTTACCTCTTGTTAAAATAATTTCATCCTTGGAAACTTTCCAAGAGTCCGCTGTGAGAGTTAATGTGCATCCCTCATCACCCAACTTTCCAACAAAAATCAAGTTCCACTTCAAGACTGGGACATGCATGACCTCCTTCAACACCCATGTGTTGCCCATCTGCAATTTCAGCTGCACTTTCCCTTTGCCAACCATTTGACAAGGCTTACCATCCCCTAAATAAATCTCTCCAAAGTCTCCCTAGACATATTCATGAAAAGATGCTCCATTTGGGGTTGCATGGAAAGAGGCACCAGAATCTAAAACCCGAGATTCCACTTTATCCAAGGAACATACAAGAGCATCTTGTGCAACAATATTTGCAACTTCTGCTTCTTCATTTCCTTCATGCTAATCTTCAACCAACCTGTAATTTTTATTTATGTGCCCTGCCTTTCCACAATTCCAATAGATTATCCTGCCATACCTAGATTTGGATCTCCTGCCTATCTTTGACCTTGATTTCCCTTGCTCGATCTTCTCTCTTTGCCTTCCCCTGCTTTTAACACTTAAAGCAGTCCCTAATGATTCACATATGCTTTTCCTATGAATTTTTTCATTCAAGATTACACTAACAACATCATCGACTTTTAAGATATTTGAAGTAGACGCAGTATTGCTAACTGCCATTACCAAACTATCCCAAATTTTAGATAATGAGCATAAGATTAAGAGAGCCTTAATTTCATCATCAAAAACAATATTGACTAAAACTAATTGGTTTACCAAACCATGGAAATTACTAAGATGACTGTGTACAGATCCACCTTCCAACATTTGCAAATTAAATAATTGCTTCATAAGAAATACCTTATTTGAAGCTGAGGGTTTTTCATATAAATTTGCCAAATATTCTATTAACTCTATCATTGTCTTAGCCTGTGATAAGCTAGAAATCATAGACAATGCCAGGCTCAACCTAATAGATCCCAGAGCCTTTCGATCAAGAACCTTCCATTCTTCATCTTCAATATCCATCGGCTTGCATGCAACCCCACCCAACGGTAAGTACAGATCTTTTTGATACAGATAATCTTCTATCTGCATCCTCGATAATTGATAATACTTTCCATTAAACTTCTCTATTCTTAGCTTACTTTCTTCTACCATTGTTATACTCCCACTCAATTAGAAACCCCTGAGAGTGACCTGTAATCAAACACAAACCTGCTTCGAACCAAGCTCTATGAACCTACAACCCTAGCTCTGATACCACTTGTCAGGAATATAGAAAAACAAATAGCTCTAATACCACTTTGTCAAGATTAGGAGCACAATTGATTACCTTGTATAAGCAACTAAACATGAAATTTAACCAGAAGTAACAAGTAACTAGAAATCAGAGACAACACAGAATTTGAGAGACAATACAATCTTGTATTCAACTCATCTAGAAAGAAACTACAATAAAGAAGATGCCACACTCTTTTTCCCACACCTCAAAGGCTTCCCACACCTCTAGGGCTCCCAGTAATTCTCCTTCAAGAGTTCTCTCTCTCAATTACGGTCACAACAAACAACTCAAACATAGAGTTATTGTTCACCTCCACCAGTTAATAACAATATTACCAGTACACAAGTACTTAAAGTACTCCAAGTAGATCTCCCTTGAACTTGCAACAACCTACAAATCAAATGATCTTACTTACCATTTAGATCTCCTACCTGATCTTGCACAACCTACAGATCAACCTGGTCTTGCACACCTGCAAACCTAGATCTTAAAATTGGAAGGATCTCTTCATTGTCCTTAATTACAATACAGCCCCATGAGTCTATTATATAGATCCCATGCAAACAATAATTAGACTTCCTAATTACAATAAATAGAAATACAACTCCAAGACTAAAATTAGTCTTTTACATGCAAACAACCAGTTTGTTAAACTAATTGTTCGTCAACTAGTAGTTTTGGAATCGCACAGGCAACCAACATTGGTCCCTGTCTATCTAGAGATGACCAAGGTTGGCCGATCTCTAATCGATGTTGGTTTCTCTGTACACTAGATATGACCGACGTCGGTTTGCCTGCCGACGTCGGTTGCTCTCCAACTCAGCTACTCCTCTGTTTGCATACCTGTGAAGCTTTTAGTTCCACAACCTAACAGATAGATGTAAGCAATGTATAATAGTATTAGATCTAAATAGCTACTTAGGGGGATGGGGCATGATGTCCATCAAGGATCCCAAGTAGGAAGGGTAGATGCATGAGGTCCCTCATGGCATCAGAAACTAGAAATTGTGTGTAGCAAGCAAATACAAGTATCATGGTGTATAAGCATATAAAGAAGAAAATAGACCAACACATGAGGCACACAAATGGTAGGCAAAGGGGACAAACTACAAGGGTCATGTGTACATGTCACTAAATCTAAGAATGAAGCCATACAAGGACATGTTTAATTGTCTAAATGCATAAATAACAAGTAATTTGGCATAGAGCCACAAAGAAAGACATGTTTGAATATATGTATATAGAAGCATAAAAGAGCACACATAATGGACATGGGCACATGTCCAAGGCATATAAATAGATAATTGGTGTAGAAGCCAAGGAATAATGGCATATTCAAATTCCATAGAAGATGGAAGAAGTATAGGAAACACAATAAAGTCTAACTAGGAACTAGAAATGAAAGCATATATAATTATGTAATACAAATCTATGTAGATGCTAGGGTGCATATATACTGAGTCTAATTAGTGATAGTAAGAAAAAAATATGAGAAATGATTAATAATGATCAATATCAAGATAAATCAATGCATAACTGGAATGTATAGTATGTAAAGATAAAACTTGGTTATAGTAACTGTGTAAGAGATGCCCCTGAGTGGTTGGATATATCAATGTATAAACCTGGATCAGTGTAAATGCCCCCACTGGATAGATGATAGCTAGTCTGGATTAGTGTAAGGGACTAGAGTCCTATATAAATTCTATAATAATTTGATAAGAACAATTGAATCATATGTGTAAGATAAAAATGACTATACTAGGATAGCTAACAATATGCAATATCTAGAAAGTAGTAGAAATGTAAACATAGTAATGCTTATAATCTATAAAAAATTTGGATTTTTGAAATATTTGAATGGTTTTTGTATTTTGACATATTATATTATTTTTGTGTTTTTTGAGTATAAGTTATGTACAAGAAAATGAAAATAAATTATGTACAAGGAGTGAAAGAGAGAAGGAATTGTGTACAAGGGTAGGAACCATACTAACATATGAGTCTCATGGGAGACTCACCATCACTGTGACCTATGTCAAAGAGTGGAATTATGATCATGTGTGTGGTGTGAAAGGGAAATTATGAGCCCATGATCTGGTGTGTTGTATAATCTGAACTTGAATCTACCTGAGTAGTGATGTTATGATGTAGTGGCACTAACTATGATGCCTTATGGATTATAGGGGTCCTACGGACCCATCTAGTAGATATATAAGATATAGGTGATGTAGGTTCCCTATGTTGAGAACCCCTAGACCCTAATATAATTGATCTCAATGTAAATTGAGTAGAGGAAGGTCCTCTAGAATCTATGATGTATGTCTAATGCAATGGTCTCTAAGGGAGAGTATGCATACTGTTGGAAATATTGTCATTGATGTCAAAGGTGTAGCATTATTGGTGATAAAGGCCCCATTGAATTTAATGATGTTTATATTAGTTATATCTTGGCTAATGTGTGTTAATATTTATTTAATATTAAGGAATATATTTTTGGTTGCATATAAGACAAAAGAAGGGCCCATGGAGAAGTCAAAGAGTCATAGGGTAAAGATAAAAGAAGAATGGGATGCATTTTCCCATGAAGAGTCATCTCGGGGAAGTCCAAGAGTCACCAAGTGAAGACAAAAGAGAAAGGGCACAATTTCTCATGAAGGGACACTTTGAGGAATATGAAAAGTCACTGAGATAAAGACAAAAGAAGAAAGGATGCTTTTGCTTATGAAGGGTCACCACATGACTTTTCAAATGCAAGGATACGAAGGGTCATGCAAGTTTAGCACCATTTTCCATGAGGATTGAAGGGTCATAAAGGGGGAAGGACAAAGGTCATTTGGAAAGCTATAAATAAAGGCTTGAGAAGCCATTTGTAATGTGTGAGAGAGAGTTTGATTTGATATAGTAATATCTAGCTTAGAAGAGCAATGGGAGAGATGAGTATGATTTGTATTTGTTATATCTGTCTTAGAAGAGCAAAGGTGAGAGAGGAAAGAGATATTGTAATGAACTATCATTTGTTGAGATAACAACATTGATAAATAGTTGTGTGGTATACACAAAGGGGTTGGTGCTCCTATGGGTTAGTGCTCACGAATTATTGTTGTGTTGGTGCTCAGCAAAGGGGTTGGTGCTCTTGTGGGTTGGTGCTCACAAATTGTTGTTGTGTTGGTGCTCAGCAAAGGAGTTGGTGCTCTTGTGGGTTGGTGCTCACAAATTGTTGTTGTGTTGGTGCTTAGCAAAGGGGTTGGTGCTCTTCTGGGTTGGTTCTCATGAATTTTTATTGTATTGGTACTCAGCAAAGGGGTTGGTGCTCATGTGGGTTGGTGCTCAGTATTGGTACAAGTTGGTGCTTGCGAATATTATGTTTTGATTTGGTGCTCATTCATATACTTGAGATTATTCTCCATGGTTTTTCCCACATTAGGTTTCCATGTTAAATCTGGTGTCTCTCTCTATCTTGTGTGGTATTTATTATTTAAGTTTTATTGCATATCTTGAATGCATGTTAAAAGTAGAATTTGATTAAGGGAAAGTTTATAAGATATATGATATATTGATTCACCCCCCCTCAGTATATCTTGTGCTTAACAATTGGTATTAGAGCATAAGATGGCCAAGCAGCTAAAAAAGAAGAATCAAGATTTGAAATTTGTGGTCGAGGATCTTAAGAAATAGGTGTGTATCTCAGATTTTAAGTTGGCTATAAAAGTAAAAGAAAATAAGATATTTATTCAGGATCTTAAGAATCAGCTAGAGGTTGTAAATTCAAGTTTGAAATCAAGAGAAGAAGAGTGTAATCAGTTGAAGGTTGAGTTAGGTTCTTTAAAGGATAATCATGAGAAGCTCATAATCAAGGTTGAGAAAGATCATGAAATATTAGTCCAAGATAAGAAGGAATAAAGTTTTAAAGTCAAATTAAAGAAGCCAATTAGGCAGCCCAATGCTTTCAAGTTTTCAAATTATTTTCATGTCCATTGTTTTGTTTATCATCATGTTGGTCATAGGGCAAGAGATTGTATGAGGAGAAGCAATCAGTCAAAGGGAGATCTCAGTCACATTCAAGAAGAAGGTATGAGAAATGTGGTTTGCTTTTATTGTCATAAGGTTGGCCATATTGCTAAATTATGTCCAAATAAAGTAAAGATATCCTCAAGGTATGTCAAAGGATACAAATCCCCTAGAAGATATGAGAAGAGCCAAATTCAGGTTTAGAGACCTAAAATAGTAAAGGTTAATCAGGTTGAGTTTAAGAGTGAGAATAAATTACTTGCTATAGTAGATAAAGAATCAGATCAGAAGGACTGTGAAAAATCTCTTATTATAGTTAAGCAGGATCCTTGTTAAGATAAGATAATTATAAGAGTTGAGAAGATGAAAAACATCATGAATGATGAGGTTAGTAAGTCAAATAATTTAGACATGCTTAAATGGATTCTAAGAGAAAGACACAAGGAAGAAATAGAGGAGATGTGGGAATCTCCTAAGATTTATTTCTAGGACCCTTTGTGTGGGGTATCTATTTTAGGCTTCAAGGAGACACTTCTAAGAAAAACTGAAGCATGGTGGATGCTATTGGGTCTTGGCTATGTTGCATGATAATAAGGTGAGTTGATAGATTATTTTGTATATCATTTGAGGGAATATATTTTGAATAAATTTTTGCACCAGTGTTAAGGTTAGAGGTTATTAGAATGTTTCTTGCATATGCAATGTTTAAAATTTTCAAATGGATATGGTCATAAGAAATTAGAATGTTGAAAAAGAGCTAACATTTTCAGAAATAAGGAGAAGAAGACTCATGAAAATTCAATCAAGAAGGACCAGAGTTTCAAGGCTCCATTCATTAAGAAGAAGGTTCAGACATGTTCATGGTAGAAGAAACAACCTGAAGATTCTATGATGGTTCAGACAACTTTGCATGTAAGAAATGAAGATCAGCCATGGTTCATTGATAGCAGATGTTTGAGGCATATGATGAGAGATAAGAGTAAGTTTATAACTCTAAAGAAGGTAAATGGTGGCATAGTGAAATTCAGAGATAAAACCACTGCTAGGATAGCTGAAAAAGGTACTTTGAGTTTGGATAATGGTAGATACAAGACTAAGAATGTTTTGTACGCATAATATATTGAGTGTAAGTCAAATATGTGTTCAGGGATATAAATTAAAGTTTTATGCAGAAGGTTGTGAGATTAGAATAAAATATTCAAATGAGTTGATTACAGATGCTCAAAGGATAGGCAATGATTTATATGTATTATCAGATATCAAAGGACACATTCAAAGATCTGTAAGAGGAGTTGGGAGTAATTTCTTTTACTTCTTGCCATTGAGGTTCAACATCAATTGAGAGGGAGCTAAGTGTTAGCTCTAGTTAGGCCCTTTGCCATTGATGTCAAAGGGGGAGAATAAAAGGTACAGGGATAAGTGCAAAAATAGGTATAGGTTGCTATAGTAAAGGGGAGTTACTGTAGGTTTTTCAGATGACAGTATGTGCAAGATTCAGGATGTGGTAGTTTCAGGATTGAGGTTTCCATCAATGACAAAGGGGGAGATTGTTTGAAATATTTTCATTGATATCAAAGGTCTAGCATTATTGGTGATAAAGGCCCCATTGCATTTGATGATGTTTATCTTAGGTATATCTTGGCTAATGTGTGTTAATATTTATTTAATATTAAGGAATATATTTTTGGTTGTATATAAGACAACAAAAGGGCCCATGGAGAAGTCAAAGAGTCACAGGGTAAAGATAAAATAAGAATGGGATGCATTTTCCCATGAAGAGTCATCTTGGGGAATTCCAAGAGTCACCAAGTGAAGACAAAAGAGAAAGGGC
This sequence comes from Torreya grandis, assembly GCA_037957365.1. Lineage (NCBI taxonomy): Eukaryota > Viridiplantae > Streptophyta > Pinopsida > Cupressales > Taxaceae > Torreya > Torreya grandis. The sequence continues at coordinate 4,484,444 of JARHVA010000608.1, read as the reverse complement.
ACAATTTGTCATGAAGGGACACTTTGAGGAATACAAAAAGTCACTAAGATAAAGACAAAAGAGGAAAGGATGCTTTTGCTTATGAAGGGTCACCACATGACTTTTCAAATGCAAGGATACGAAGGGTCATGCAAGTTTGGCACCATTTTCCATGAGGATTGAAGGGTCACAAAGGGGGAAGGCCAAAGGTCATCTAGAAAGCTATAAATAAAGGCTTGAGAAGCCATTTGTAATGTGTGAGAGAGAGTTTGATTTGATATATTAATATCTAGCTTAGAAGAGCAATGGGAGAGATGAGTATGATTTGTATTTGTTATATCTAACTTAGAAGAGCAAAGGTGAGAGAGGAAAGAGAGATTGTAATGAACTATCATTTGTTGAGATAGCAATATTGAGAGATAGTTGTGTGGTATACATAAAGGGGTTGGTGCTCCTATGGGTTAGTGCTCACGAATTGTTGCTATGTTGGTGCTCATCAAAGGGGTTGGTGCTCCTATGGGTCAGTTCTCATGAATTTTTGTTGTGTTGGTGCTCAGTAAAGGGGTTGGTGCTCCTGTGGGTTGGTGCTCATGAATTGTTGCTATGTTGATGCTCAGTAAAGGGGTTGGTGCTCCTATGGGTTGGTGCTCATGAATTGTTGTTGTGTTGGTGATCAGCAAAGGGGTTTGTGCTCCTATGGGTTGGTGCTCATGAATAGTTGATGTGTTGGTACTTAGCAAAGGGGTTGGTGCTCCTGTAAGTTGGTGCTTGTGAATATTGTGTTTTGAGTTGGTGCTCATTCATATACTTGAGATTGTTCTCTGTGGTTTTTCCCACATTGGGTTTCCATTTTAAATTTGGTGTCTCTCTCTATCTTGTGTGGTGTTTATTATTTCAGTTTTATTGCATATCTTAAATGTATGTTAAAGTGGAATTTGATTAAGGGAAAGTTTATAAGATATATGATATACTGATTCACCCCCCCTCTCAGTATATCCCATGCTTAACACATACATGTAGACACTATAGCAGTATACCTAGCCTATTCTGAGGACTCTACTAAACACTATGATTTGTGCATAGGATATGTACTCTCTACTTTAATTGATAATCATACAATATTTGTCAATGGAACAAGAACTGTAACTGGTGTCAGTGTTGGAAGTGTGATTGGAATCTATGCTAGAATTACCTATGAGATAGGAAGAGGATAATCATATGGGACACCCTCAATCTTAACCACCTGGTTAGCATTTATATACTTGAGGCATTAGTGTATTGTATATGGGATGGCTCGAAGTTATTGTAACCATGACCTACTCAATAATATGTTGAATACACATGCACTAGGTACTACTAAAAATTGAGTGGCTATGTGTGTTGGTCCAACCTATAATGGAAGCACAATCTCCCATATGGAACTCTAAATGTGGCCACTAAATCCACTAATGATTTTATCTATATGAAATATATATTTATTTTCATAGCTTGAGTGTTGTAATATTGTTATGGTACACATGCTTATGCTTGACCCATTATAAGCCATGTCACTATGAATATGATGGTGATCTATATATTCTTGTATGAAGAGCACATGTAAATCTACCTAATTATCCACAATCTCATGCTCTTAAAATGTGATAAGTGGTCTAGGTGGCACTATAGTGTGATACATGTCAATAATATTATGTAGTAGATGTGTCTCCTCTGTATTGAGTGATAAGAAGCTGGTGGTGGATGAGCCTGGTATGTATAATGAACAACTAATGTCCCCCCTACCTCATTAATTTTATGCTTTAGGAAAGGATCTAAAAGAATCTTAAGTGCCTTTACCTCTATTTGATATTTTTGTGCCTTTATGGGTGTGCCCACATCAATAATGTTTGCCTCAATGAGATCTTGTATCTTGTGATTCAGGCTAATGCATCTATTTATCATTAGGTCATATGCTTTGTGATAATCATAAAATGCATTTAAATCATAAATATTTGGAAGAGGTCATGTTTTATCAACCTCTTAATTGGGAAGGGGAGATATGGCATTTCATTCCAATAGTTATTGCATAACTTGTGCTAGTGACTCTAGTAGATTAGTGAAGACTCTAGCTTGAAGAGCTAATAAAACCAAATTGGGAGAAGGATCTGAAGCTATGTTGACTATGGAATTTTGATCACTTTTTCTTTATGTGGCCCTGACCTTGTATGGAAGTTTGTTTGTACTCTTAATAGTTGAATCTGATCCATTTACGTACTTGATTTTTCCAATTGCTAAGAGCTTAACCTCTCTTCCTTAATTGTGTGGCACATATCTATAAATGTGGGAAACTTATTAAATAAGATTATTTTATGAAGTGTTAGAAATATACTCTATTTGAATATACCTTGAAGCTCTATGTCTGCCATGGGGCTAGACAATTTTGATAAGATTGTCTTGTATCGTAAGACATAATCAACTATGGGCTCATTTGACTTTTGCTTTAGTTGTGCTACTTGTGCATATGATATCTTATCATTTATGTTGATAGATAAGTGTGCTAGGAACATATCTACTAGAATATTTAATATCATGATAGATTGTTTAGGCAAATCATAAAACCACTATAGGGCATAATCCTTGATATTGTATGAAAATACCTTTGTAAGAAGCCAATCATTAGACACATGGTCTAAGCATGATGCACAAAAGACTCTGAGGTGATGCTTTGGGTCACCCTTTCCATCATATAATGTGAACTTGGGTGCTATGAAACTAGATGGAAAAGGAGTTGTCTCAATATGATGTGCCAAAGGTGTATATAAGAGAATGTTGGAATCGAAGGCATGTGATGGCTTAATTGCTCCCTGCTCAAGATGTAACACCTTAGATTGTATAGAAAGAAACTATTGCATAAGTGATTGTACATTTGAAGGAGAAAAACTAGCCACAAGTGTTGTAGTTATCACTAATGGTCAAATAAAAAGCTTGGGTTGTGTTATCTGAGTTGGTTGAGTGGACCCCACTGAAGGTGTAACAACATCATTAACTAGAGGGGTTGAAGATTGACCATTATTTTTTGTTATTCTTGATTTATAATATGGTCTATAAAATTTGTGCATGATCATGGGGCTATTCTTGAATTCTATCTCTGAAGCCATATAATACTTCATCCTTGTTCACAACTATATCATTATCATTAAGTGGAGGTAGTGTGTCTTGGTCCTTAATATGGACCTGATCTTGTTATTGGTTATATTATTCATCCTTGGATTCATTGTCATTGAATTCCATAAAATTAGGGTTCAAAAGATTCATATCTAGAGTTTTAATAGGACCAGTGTCCTTGTTATAGGTTCAGATAGCTAGAATCTGAATATGCTCTATAGGATTACCACTTAGTCTAGCACTTCTTCTCAAGAGAAGAGATATAGCTATTTTAGATGGCATATAGTAAATAAATTGAAACAGAGCTACTATAATAGAATATATGAATTATGAATAATTAATATTAGTTAATGAAAATATGAGAAAAATGGATACAAACCCTAAGAGCATTTAAGGTTAGGGTTTTTGGAAGCTAGAGTTTCTTTGCAATAATTTAAAATAGATATAAAATAAATTGAAACCCTAATGTAAAATTGATTTTTATTAGCTAGGTTGTCTAAACAAAATTAGAAGTATACAGACCTAAATTTATTGCACAAAAGTAGGAATTAATGCAAGTCAGGGTTTGATGCAATATTTGAAGTAAGACAATTTCACCAAATGATTTAACTTTTTAGGTTTTTACACAAGTAATTCCTAAGTTTTGTGAAAGGGTTGAGATGTCTAAATTAGTTAAATAAACATGCAATAATCAATTACTAATTTTTAATGATTTTAACTTTGTTTGACCTTCTATAAATAGCAATAAATAATATAAATAGAGACTTATCTAAAAATTGACTATCACAGATGATCTAGGTTCTAAAATTTGAGATATGGGTAGTAGTCTATGTCATCAATAGGATTTTGATATTTATCTATTCACTAAATACTAGTGCTCAATTTGGATAGTAGCACCATCAATGTGTAGTATCTTCAATATAGTGTTAATGTCTCCTTTGTGGGACTATTCATATTCTCAAGGAGCACCTACACCCATGTTTGTATGTTTTGTTCCTATGTGACTAAAACTTATAGCTCTGTATTATAACTAAAAAGCTTGGTTTGATGTGAAAACCCTAATCTCCTTGAAATTATGGCATAAGCATGGAATAGTCTCTTATTTCATGTGTATTAGTAAGATGGATTGGATATGCTCAACACCTCATTATGTAGAGAATTGCATACATACCAATATTTTGAGGAGGTATCAAGTCCGATGTAGTTCTCCCACCTAGTGCTTGATGTATGTGTAAGTGAATGTTAGAATGAGAGTGGTCTTGGATGCCTTGAATGTGTTTGAGCTTTAAAATGATTAAAACTAGACTTAAGGTTGTTGTATATGGTAGTATGTATAAAGTAGGGGAAAAAATGGATCAAATACCATGGTTTTACACAAATTTATCTTTGGTTTGAATAGATTTTGCATCTATTTCCCATCTAGTGAATAGAGGTGGACTAGACTTGTATTTATAGAGTTATGTTGCTTGTGTGAATAAGAAAATGAGTTATGTCAACCTTAAGAGGGATAAATATTTTTAAAATTATTTATTGGAAAGAGCTAGGGCTAAGGACAGTAGTGCCTGGTTGGGGAACTAGCACCATGTGGTTGTAGTGTCTCAAATGTGGTACTAATGTCCTTTTGGTAGACCACTAAGCAATTTATATTAGGGTATGAGATGATAGTTTTGAGACTATATTATGACTGGTTGTAGGTGACTATTATCTGCTAAATGACTAGAAATGTAAGTCTAATGCTTAAGGATAGGTTTATGGATATTATAGGGATAGGTTAACTCAAATGACACTCTTAGTAATAAATTACTACTTTTAGGTGATTGCACATAACCATCCCTATCTTCACCAAACATATCATTAATCTCCATATATACCTCCTCAAGAGTGGTCTATTCATGTCATGTTAGTGAAGGTGTCTTTTCAAATTCACGAGTGACTTTCCCTTCTTTAGTAACGACTCTTTGTGGTGTCCCTTTAAGAATCTCTACTTGCACTTCTACATCATTGTCCTTAGGTGCCACCATTTCCTGTTCCAAGGGAACAGTCTATGTTATTGTCTCTGGACCTTCAGGTTGACTAGTTGGTGGATATTTCTGTGGTGGTACCTAGGTAGACCTTTACCTTTTTAAAGGTTTTGGTTGAGTTCTTATATTGGCATCATGCCCAGGGTACTTTTGCTTCTTTTCTCACATGCATCAATTTTAGAGGGAGTCTCTCTCTTTCACACTCTGCACTCCCTAAAGATTTATTTTTGGCTTTTAACATATAGAATAAAGAATGAATAGAATTTTCCACCAAAGTTTTCTAAACTCTTATGTTGGTTCTGTCTAACTCCATCTTTTCCCTATAATTTTTCTTCTTGGGATATACATATAGCTGTCAAAGGGTGTGAGTCTTTGAATCAATCTATTATGTAGTAATATTCATAGTGTATGCATTGTATATCAGGTTAATACCATTCATGAAGTATTATGCCTTAAAAGCATATAGTATCTTAATCCATGCAAATAACTCTACAGAGGGATCCATCTAGATGTGTACAAGGGAGAAATGTTTTTAACAACAAATTTGGCCTAGTCTCCAACCTATGTAGGTAAGTCCTTTGGAACGTGCCACTCATTCCCAAAGGTTTCCTTCATCCTATCATACCATCCTTTCATCTCGATTTTGTGGGATAAAGTGATTGGTCTAGGGCAGGTAAATGCCTTGTATTATTCTACAAGGGATTTATTCTCAAGCAGGTATACCCATTTCAACTCTCTAGAGGTGTAGTTAAGTACACTAATCTCATTGAACACCATCAACATTAGAAAAACAACCCATAAAAACCTCTAGTTAGGTACTTGGTGGGAATTTTATATGTCTTCTATGATTTTGGTAGCAAAGTATTATGCCTAGTTATACTTTAGCCCCTTAGTTACATATTATGTAATGTATAGGTGGGCCATATCCACCTCTTTCCATCTATCTCCACTTCCAACCTTTATCAATATGATTTGTGAGGCCACTCTGAGGGTAGGATCTTGAAGACTAGTGATGTGCATGGTGTATGTAATGAGAAATGCAACATATCTAAAAATCAATCCTAACTCAGAGAAGATAGGTCTTACTTATACTTTTGATTGGGGATACATTAGATAATTGGGGTCATGACCAATATGGATCCACTAGACCTAATTAAGGGATCTCTTACCATAATAATATCACTAGGGAGGGTTTTAAAGCCTCTAATCAAATAAAACTATGTAATAACCCTAACTAGGTCCTATGTTTTCATATTCACTAAACTAATAACAAGTAAAGCAAAAGTTTAATCTAGTGCTCACCAAATCTTGTGGCACAAAGTGGGGGTTAATAAACATAAAATTAAACATGCATAAGAGAGTCCTAATTAAGTTATGTATAGGTAAAACCCTAATGCATGAAGAGAGAGAATATTATTCAAAAGTCATTACTTATGCTACTTCTATCTACTAAAGAGAGGAGCAAAGTCAGCGATACTTACCTAAAAGATAAATGTATCGAGACTCAATCTCTCCCTTGGCCAAAGGTGTTTTAAAAGAGGTTCTTGTGGTTTTTAAGGATCACTAAGAAAGGCCAAAGCATCCAAGACTTATCCACAAGACAATATTCTGCCCCAAGTAGAAACCATAAGCTAATACTCCTCAAGTAGAATGGTGGAAGGGCATATTGTAAAGAAGCACAAACGAATAATAACTCTTGTCTACTCTCTAAGAATGGTAAAATGGATGTGTTTATATATGTTGACCTAGTCAACCTAGTATTTTAATTGATAAAAACTTACTAGGTCATGAACTAGGTCAGCCAGGGGCTGACCTAAACCCTTAAAAAGTTTTTTCAATAAGAATACAAGGTTGATGCAGTCAACATAGTCATGTAAACTATCAAAAAGGTTTTTAGGTTATGAAAAGAGATAATGAGGGTGTCAAATGACTAAAGGAATGTGTGAAATAGGAGGTAAAGCTTAGGGGAATGGTTTTTAGGAGACAGGTGTGTAGATATCAAGTGGAAAAAGGGACAACAATCCTATGAAACACCAATGGTCTATCCAGCCCTTTCTTGGTGCACCCCTTAGGGCATACACTCAGAGAGATTGAGACTCAATGGGTTCTTGTAAGATAGAAAGCATAAGTAATTGATAAAAGTTTGAAAATATTATGCGTATACATATGCCCCACTCGAAGCTCATCACGTGTCACTCAGGTGCAATAGGGGATGGTGCTTTGAGAAAGAACATAGTAATACATAATGCCAAGGCTAAAAAAATTTACAATAAAGAAGCACAAATGAATAATAACTCTTGTCTACTCTCTAAGAATGGTAAAATGGATGTGTTTATATAGGTGGATTTAACCCTAAACCCTTCTAAAAATTTTGGTCGATAAGGTTGACCTCGTCAACCTAGTATTATAATTGATAAAAACTTACTAGGTCATGAACTAGGTCAGCCAGGGGCTGACCTAAACCCTTAATAAGTTTTTTCAATAAGAATACAAGGTTGATGCAGTCGACATAGCCATGTAAACTATCAAAAAGGGGTTTAGGTTATGGAAAGAGATAATGAGGGTGTCAAATGATTTGAGGAGTGTGAGAAATAGGAGGCAAAGCTTAGGGGAATGGTTTTTAGGAGACAAGTGTGTAGATAGCAAGTGGAAAAATGGATAACAATCTTGTGAAACACCAATGGTCTACCTACCCCTTTCTTGGTACACCCCTTAGGGCATACACTCAGAGAGATTGAGACTTGATGGGTTCCTATAAGATAGAAAGCATCAGTAATTGATAAAAGTTTGAAAATATATGTGTATACATATGCCCACTTGAAGCTTATCATGTGTCACTCATGTGCAACAGGGGATGGTGCTTCGAGAAAGAACATAGTAATACACAATGTTGAGGCTAAAAAAGTTACAGTATTTTAAAGCAAAAATAACCTGAATTTAAATGATTGAAAGGGAAATAACTAAAAAAGTAAATGTAATGTGTATCTTGAATTACCTTTATTATTGGATGGTTGTCTATGTTGTTTTTAGTTTTGATTGTGTAGGGTGCAGAGAATGCTTTCAACAAACCCAAGAATACAAAACTAAAGAGCAAAAGCAAATGCAAAAAATCTAAGATAAATGGTGTTATGTGGATGGGATGTACTTGGAAATTTGTTAAGATGGGGTGACAAGTGTTATGTTAGACCAAATGACCAAGTCAAAATTTAGAGTAAATCAAGTAACTGATAAGCCAAAGCTACTAAAAATTGAAAAACTCAAACAAGTAAACCTTAAGTAAGAAAGGCAAACTCACAAAGTCAAACTAAGGATACATGTCAAAAATATGGTAATCAAACATTAAGGTATAAGCAGTAATAATCCTTGCTTAAATAAAGATGGGAAAGAAAAAATGGTAAAACAACATTGATGAATGGGAAGTAACAATCCTTACTCAATCATTAATGGAAAAAGGTGCATAAAAGGGAAAATAACATTGATGAGTGAGAAGTAACAAGCCAACCTCACTCAATAATGGAAAAAGTACATCAAAGTAAAAATAGACTTAGGTGTTTGAAAAAAAGGGGTATTACAACAATAAGAAATGGTAAAATAAATCAAGTCAAGTTTAGAAATGTAGATCCATGGTGTAAAGAAAATGAATCCTAGCCACTCAAACAGATTGTTTTGATTTAAGGATAGATAAAATTGAAACAAAATAGTGCTAGCATGTTTTTAATATGTAAAGAAGAAGGAAGTAGAGAAGAGGGAAAACATATTTAGAATCACAATTGCCTATGTAGGGGGAAAATGAAATGGGTGGAGGGGAGAATGAAGGAAAAACCAAGGTAGAAGAACTCTTTATCAAAATCAAGACACTCAAATTAGGTTTGTCAAAACAAGAGGACTATCGATATTAAGGACTCTGAAGGACTTGTCTTAGCCATAAAAGTCATAAAACAACAAATGAAGTATGTGGATCATCCCATGAAGGTTATATACAAGAAAATTAAAATATACGTACCTTCCCATAACGTGTTCCCTATTCTTCAGAACCCCTTATAGAGTCATCGATCTACTACAAATAATGGGTACTTGCGTGAGAAAGTAGGTAGTACCATAGAGCTTATTTAATTCTCCTATTCCAATCTACTAGCCTACCACACCCCAATGGACCTCGACTCTATTGTGAGGCCAACTATGGAGTTTGAGCTTCAATTGGAGATAGGAGATGTGCTTGTAATCACATCTTTTGGTGTGATTTTGACTTTTGAGATTTGTATGTTGCCTTTTGTATATCATTGCATTTTGTTTCAAATGATTTGGCATTTGACTTTCTTGATGGATTTTTCTATTCCTCCTCCATACAGATTTAGAAAGACAAACATGGGTGCTAAAGATGACTTTCATTTGAATACTTGGGGCTTAGTTGCTAATAGAGAGAACTCAAAGAGAATGGTGTCTAAGATTTTCATAAAGTCAAGTGAAATAAAAGTATTATCTTGACTTTGACCTTGTTTTATATAATGTGGAGTGAAAGGAAAGGAGATCAAGAGGAATGAAACATGAAACAATTTGAATTACTTCAAATCATAAAAAATGTGACAAAGGGTGAAAAGGGGATAAAATGACATAAAAGTGTGATTCCTTATTATAAGAATGAGGGAAATATAGTATAACATGCTAACACATGTTTTTATGCAAATTTCATCTACAAAAGAAGCAAAATTTAAAGTTGAGAAAAAAGATCAAGAACTTGTAACCATTGAAAAACACCTTCTAAAAAGGAATTAAAAGATGGTGATTTTATGAGGAAGGCTAGGTCCTATCCATGGTCTTACACTATAACTCATAAAAGAGGAATCCACAAGGGTACCAAAAAATATTGGAAAAATAAATGGGATGATAAAAAGATGGTATTTGTGAGGAATGTTAGGTCCTATCCATGGTCTTACACTACAAATCATAAAGAGAAACCCAAGGGGTGCCAAAAAGTATTAAAAAAATGAGAAAATAAAGAGGATGAAAGTACATCATGAGGAAGACCGGGTCCTATCTATGATTTTATAATGTAACTCATGAGAAAAAGGGAAACCAAAAGACTAAACAGAAGGACTAAGGTTTGTGAAAAAGAGAACTGTTGTAGAGGATGAGACCCATGTAAGTATCCTACAAAAAGTGTTAGATAGATAGCATATAGAAAGCATGAAAGGAACGTAAGGATCCTACACTAATGTTGATATCAAGGATGAGCATGTGAGAGACAAGCTTGTGTCTTGGAATGTTTCTTGAAGTTGAATTGGTTTGGTATCATGTAATGTAGAATAACATTGGGCATCATAAGATGCCCCAAAGGGTAACTAGATGTAGGGATGGGCATCACAAGATACCATAGAGTCTTAAATGATATGTGGGTGGGCATCATAAGATGCCCAAAAGGTTAGATTAATATGTGTATGGGAATTGCAAGATTCCATAAAATCTAAAAAGAGGAAGAAAAGAAAACAAAAGATAAGAAGAAAAGAGTGCCCCATATAGTGCCTAAATGGATTCAGGTTGTCCAAGAAGATTTTGATAGGGCATGTGATGCTTGAGAAAAGAAAAAGGATTCTAATAAAGAAGAATGAGAGTTAGAGACAAATAAATAAGTTGATTAGATACAGAACTACGTCATCTAGATGGTAGAGCAAAGGTAGTAATAAGAGTACAGAGTCAACCAGGTCAACTTAGTACTATTGGAAGGGGGTTGAGAAGGGTATAGAGTCGATCAGGTCAACTTAGTACTGCTAGACAAAAACTAGAAGAGTATAAAGTCAACCAAGTTGACTTAGTAATATTAGATATAAGGTAGAAGAGTATAGAGTCAAACAAGTTGACTTATTACTACTGAATAGAAGGTAAATAAGGATACAGAGTCGACCAAGTCAACTTAGTATTATAGATAGGGAAAAATACAGTCTGTAAGAGACTATGTCAAATAGAATGATAGTGTTCTAAAAACAAGGATATATTTGACAATGTAATTTGAAGAAAGAAATGGAAGAAAACACACAAATAATTGGATCAAAGAGAATGATCTAATTGGGTTACACAACACAAAACCTTACACTAATGTTGGCCAATGCAAGTTTTGCATTACAAAATACAATGAGCAGAGAACAAGTAATCAACTAAAAAGTAAATTTTAAATAAATGGTCATCTTGAGTGTTGTTAGATTATTATAAAGTGTTTTTGTTAAGTGTGATAGGGAAGTTGGATGAAAATAGGGAACTAAAAAGCAATTTATGGATGGTTTTAGGATATTTAGGGTGAAAGGGATCTATGTTGGCAATGGTACTGGCTTGGTATTAAGGCTTATCCCCTCACTTTACAATCCCACTATGATAAGGGAGTCAGGTGCTTTGCCAATATATACCATTAACCACGTGTTTATACTTGGCTAGAAAACCAAGTAGGCTTCCCCCCTTGGTGATGAAATCTAAGTATGTAGGCCTTGGGAAGACAAATTTTAAATGTGTTTTGAATTTATGTGATTTGGTAGTGTTTGTAAAAAGAGCAAAATAGTGTAACCAAATGGTATTTTTTTTAAAAATACCTAATTAGACTATGTAAGCAATGTTAAGCATACAAATAGCTAAAAATGAAAGTGTGAATTAATTACTAGCATATAGTTGTTAATTCTCAAATTTAGGAATGGTACAAAGTCAATTCAGATGACACTGTATGCAAACATTATAGAACAAATTCGATAGGGTTACTAATATTATGTAGAAGTAAGATTATTTAAGAACTAAGTTGACCAAGTCAACTTAGTCTTTTAAATAGAAGATAGACTATAGAACTAAGTTAACCAGGTCAACTTAGTTTGTTGTAGGGTTATAGTTTTGAAGACTATAACCTTGTATAAAATAGAATTGTAATGAAGTATTAAATTAAAAGAGAGAGAGAGAGAGAAAGGAACCTTGGTAGGTTGGAAGATGTTGAGGATTATAAATTTTCTATTGAAGTGCCGTGAATGTTTGCTTGAAAGTTCTACCAACTAAGTTGACTAAGTTGACTTAGTTTGGTAAAACCTTATTTGTTTAAGCTTTTTAAGATGACTAAGTTGACTTAGTCAACTTAGTATGTTATCTGGATGTTGATTGTAAGACAAAGTTGGCTTGTTTAATATAGTCTATTATTTTGGATGCTGAATAGAAGACTAAGTTGACATGGTTGAATTTGTTATATGGAATTGAATAAGAGTACTATGTCAACCTATTCGATCCAATAACTTGTATCCAATAAATGTCAACCTATTCGATCCAATAACTTGTATCCAATAAATACTTACATAGAAATAATAGAGTCATTTTGATGTGACTATGTGTTAGACCTACACATAGAAGTTAGAACTATACTGGCCCGATCAACCTAGTATCTCAAATATAGAAAAATAATCAAATGATAGAAATGAAAATTATGAAATATAAATTTAAAGGGTTATATTCAAATTGGGTTCACCATAATTTATGCAATGGTAAATGTAACATATATACAAATCAATCCTAGCTCAGAGAAGATAGATCCTACTTACACATCTGATCGGGGATACATTAGATAATCAGGGTCATGACCAATATGGATCTACTAGACCTAATTAAGGAATCTCTTACCACAATAATATCACTAGGGAGGGTTCCAAACCCTCCAATAAATTAAAACTATGTAATAACCCTAACTATGTCTTATGTTTTCATATTCACTAATCTAATAACAAGTAAAGCAAAGTCTAATCTAGTGCACACCAATGCTTGTGGCACAAAGTGGGGGTTAATAAACATAAAAGTAAACATTCATAAGAGAATCTTAATTAAGCTATGTATAGGTAAAACCCTAATGCATGGAGAAAGAGAATATTATTCAAAAGCCATTACTTATTCTACTTATATCTACTAAAGAGAAGAGAAAAGTTAGAGATATTTACCTAGAAAATGAACCTATTAAGACTCAATCTCTCCCTTGGCTAAAGGTTCTTCTCAAGAGGTTATTGTGGTTTTTAATGATCACTAAGAAAGGCCAAATCATCCAAGACTTCTCCATAAGACAAGATTCTACTCCAAGTAGAAACCCTAAACTAAGACTCCTCAAGTAGAATGGTAGAAGAGAAGATTATAAATAAGTGAAAATGAATAATTACTCTTACCTACTCTCTAAGAATGGTGAAATGGATGTGTTTATATAGATGAATCTAACCCTAAACCCTTTCAAAAGTTTTAGCCAACAAGGTCAACCCGATTGACCTAGTATTGTAATTGGTAAAAACTTACTAGGTCATGGACTAGGTCAGTCAAGGGTTGACCTAAAACCTTAAAAAAATTGTCAATAAGAATACAAGGTTGATGCAGTTGACATAGTCATGTAAATTGTCAAAAGAGAGTTTAGGTTAGGTAAAGAGCTAATGAGGGTGGAAAATGACTAGAGGAATGCATGAAATAGGAGTCAAAGCTTAGGGGAATGGTTCTTAGGAGACAAATGTGTAGATAGAAAGTGGGAAAAGGTACAACAATCCTAAAAAGCACCAATGGTCTACCCACCCCTTTCCCAATGCACCCCTTAGGGCATGCACTTATAGATATTGAGACTCGATGGGTTCTTGTAAGATATAAATCATTAGTAATTGATAAAATTTTGAAAATATTATGTATACACATGGTATGGCCTTGTTTACAATACTCAAGTGTCATGGCCATATTCTCTATCTCATCTTGGTCTTCTTAGTCATATGCAAGGTTCATGTCTGAGCATTATAACCCTAAAAATTTGTTGATTGGTTCTACCTTAATCCTCATCTAGTGCCTAACAAAATATATATAATCCTCATACACCCGTGAGATCAAGAACTTCACTACTTTGACTAGATTTCTAAAATACGAAAGATTGAAAATTTTGAAGAGGTCAGCAATATCTAAAACATTAAAAAAAATTAATTCATAAACTAACTTTCTCCTAGTGTTCTGTCACTCTAACTTGTAGTCGCATTGCAACTCTACTTCACTCCCAAGTTGGCATTGGTTGTATTAAATACATTGTAAGTCGGCACATTAGACACCTAGTTTTTAGTGTGTAGTACCACCTCCAAGTATTGTATCTCTTCAATCATCAAAGATGGTAGAGGGGGCATAATAGCTTTATTCTTAACCTGGTACACCATTTCTATCTTTATGTCTCTTATGCACACTCCAAGTTCTTCATGTGCTTGTTCTATTATCAGTAATGTCTCTCCACCCACACTCAACTCTTCTTCCTCTAAAATCGTAGGTAATGGTTCACTTCGTTGAGTCTTTTTCTTTAGTTGCATCACCCTTTTTGTATCCTAAAGGTTGAGGCATGACCATCCAATCTTCCCAAATAAATATTATTTTCTTGTGTAACGATTTCAACTTTCTTGCTTCAATGCCCGATAATGGTGGATGTCGACCTCTACAACCTAAAACTCTATAAATTCTACATGTCTTTATAATTATCTTAACCTTGTTTATTACTCTCGGGTAATGCACACTACAAGACCTAAAAATAATCTAAATCCATTGCTCTACACTCATCTAAAATGTTGGAAATAATTCTATAATAGCTTGAATTCACTCCTTTAGCTTTGTAAGTTCATAATAATAGTAATGGTAAAAAGTGAAATGGCCCATGTTTATCCTTTTATAAGCTTGAAAGAGTAACTTGCATTTACTACCCCTCCTCCTAGACCATCCCTTCATGCAATAAATGCAAATAATGGTATTACCACAATGCATTTTTGTCACACTTGTCATTACCACTATTCTCCTTGTATTAATTGCATATCCCTTTTTCTTTTCCCAAAATACATGATAATTGTAAACAATTTGAATGTTTTCCATCCCAAAGGCAGGAATCATTCTTTACCTCGAATAGTTTATGGTTACGTGCAATGTCCTGCATACCATTTTATCATTATACACTCCACTTACGTGTGTTTACTCCTATGCATATTCATATAGACCATATCCTAGTGATCCATATATGTGACACCCCTACCCCAAACTAAAACTTGTTTGTGGTCCTCCACAAAAATACAAATAAGTATAAAATCCATGTGTTGAATCTAAAATTACTTAAGGGCACACAACTAGTACCATGCTTTATTGAAAATAAAGGAAATCATAAATTAAAATAATGTCATATGCCTTACTAATACAAAAAGGAAAGACTATATAGAGAAGTATGGTCTCAGCTGACTATCATTAAAATGACTAAGAAGGAATTAGCCATATAACCACTTTAACCTACATGTGTTGGTGGGATGGATACTATGAATGATGAAGGGGCCATAACTATATACATGAAGCTTTTTGGAGTGGTACATGAACTTGGAGTCATATATTAAGACTTGAATCCCAGGAGTAAAAGTCTTGTTCTTCAAATGGTAATCATGCCATGATTTCTATTTGCATTTCTTCACTCCCCAACTCTAGTGTGTGAGAAATCAAGTTTCATATAGCTACAATAAAGCATCAAGGTGAAATTTCAAGGATGCATCATCATCTAGTCATCCTATGCATGTAATACGAAGAGAAGGAACAAGGAATTCCACTATAAGAATTGATTTGGTACTAAACACAAGATTGAATGGTGTACTCTTATTTAAGCACTTGTAAGTTATCTAGTAAGCCCATAATATTGCAAACACTCCATCATCCTAGACAGTGTGTCGAATATTACATATCTTGGTTAATGTAATGCCCAAGATATTTTTGAATGCTTTAGCTATACCATTAGCCTAGGGATGATACGACATTGTCTTATGGTGGGTGATCATGAACTATGCCAATAAGATACAGATAGTCTTGTTAAGAAAGTAAGTACCTTGGTCATTATTGAAACTCAATGAACATCCAAACCTAGTAATGATATTTTACCATATAAATTTGGTATCAATGATAGTGGTACAATCTTGTGTTATCATAGCTTTAGCCTAGTGAGTTAGATAGTCATTAGTGGTGATAACATAACAAGCACTAGTATGCTTTCCTATGGGGTTAATGGGGATAGCAAAGTCAAAGACCCATTTTTCAAAAGGTTCTTGAGATAATATAGGATGAAGTGGAATCTCATCCCTCCTTTTTGGCTTTCCCACGCACTAGAAAATATCACATTAGCATGCATAAAACTTAGTATCCTTAAATAGGTTAAGCCATCAAAAGCTAGCCAAAAGGACCTTTTATATGGTATCTTCACTGACATAGTGTCCTCCAATGATACCCTCTTAGACTTCATGTAGTACCTCAATGCACTCATGTTGCATAATGTAGCGTTAGAGCACTTCATCCTATCCAAGCTTATAAAGGTCTCCCTTATAAGCTAGAATGGAGTGGTTTGAATAGCCAACTACTTCTTTTTTGAAGTGTTGAGGGATGTGCGAGACATAGAACAACTACATGTCAGGTAAATCATCTTCTATGGCATGCACTAGTTTTCTAGATGTAATGCATGAAAGATGGTCTGGACCACAATTAGCCTTACCAAGCTTGACCATTACTAAAAACTAGAATTCTTGAAACAACACAATCCAGTAGCAAATGTGCCCATGCAATACCTATTTATTTACTAAGAACTTGAGTGCCTTATAGTCTATGAAGAAAATAAATGAAGTGGCCAGTAGGTACTGATAAAATGTTTGGAGGGTATAGACCATAGACAATGCCTCATACTTTATGGTTGTATAGTTATGTTTATCTAGAGTAAGCTTTCAACTTGTAAAATATATAGGGTGATCCAAGTTACCCTCACCAGGTTGAGCAAGTATAGTACTAACCATCATGTCAAAAACATTGACATAGACATGGAAAGGCTTCATTCCATTTATAAAATAGAGATTAGGTGTGATTATAAGCTTATCCTTTAGTGCAACAAAGGCTTCTTGGTGGGTACTGATCCAAATGAACTGACCATTTTATTTCAATAACTCCTCTAAAGGCACAGTAATCCTAACATACTTATGAATAAAATTATATAATATCAAGTATTCCTGAGGAAGGCACATACCTCTCACTAGGTGGTTAGTGCTAAAATTTGAAGGATGATAGTGATCTTGGTTGGGTCCCCTAAAAGTCCATTTTAGCATATGACATGACCAAGGAGAATGCCAAATGGGGTAGTAAAAAGACATTTCTTCAAATTGAGAGAAATATGAAGACTTTGACAGTGCTCAAGCATGAACTCAAGATTTGAATAATGGTCCTAAACTAAGTTGTATATTGTTCAGTAATCAAGATAAACCTAAAGGAACTTATGGATAAAGTCCTTTAAAGCTTCAACTGTGATCTAGGAGAATACAACAGGTGCATTCTTCAATCTGAATGGTATGACATTATAAGTAAAATATCCCCACTCAATTTCAAATATCATCTTAGGATTATCCTCTTTTATGATCTAAATTTGATGGTACCCTAAGAATCCATATGTAAATGTATAAATTTCACATCCAATAATGCCTTTGAGAATCTCTTCATTGAAAGGTGTCAGGAAAGGGTCGATAATGCAAGCAATCTTAAGTACTCTAGAATCAACACAAATCCATATGTGTCCATATTTATTTCTACTTATAACTATTGGACTTACCCACTTAAGTTCATTGATAAGAGTAATGACTCTCATACACAACATGTTATTGATCTCTTCTTTGACTTGAGCATGTAAATTGAGATTCATTTGATAAGGCCTCTTTCTAACTGGTTGAGTGCCTTATACCAAGTTTATGTGCATTTTACCCAAAGAAGAATTCACACCCTTCATCTCAATATAATTCCATGGAAATACATCCCTATACTCTTTATATATCTCAAATACCTTAGTAATCTCAGTATCAAACCAATAATCCCCCACTATAGCCATCTTGAGTGCTTCTTTCATGCCAATATTTTGTTAAATGGTTTGGAGTGGCTTCAAGTATGGGTGTTGTTCATCTTGAATGATTTTTAAAACATTACAAGTGTTATACTCCATGTGTATAGCTAAATGATTAGTCAACAAGTTAGGCAGATCAGTTCTAACACCTTCAACTTGAAACATGACCTTTTGCTTACCCTTGTAGATTTATTCTCTTAGTGAATGGTTTATTATAGGTTGGGTAGGTGGAGAGGATGCTTTCTCATCAGGTTCATGAAAAATATTCAAGCCTTCCTCCCACGCTCCATGTATGCATTGAATTTGATAATTAATGGGGCCTACATCACTAGTGACAACTTGACACATGGATTGAAATGTAAGGCATAAATCTATCTAAGGGAATGAATATGATAGTGTTGTAATCATGTTACTCTTAAGCAGATGCTAAGAACTTGTATATATATGGTTCTCTTCATGAACATACCACATTCTATCCCAAGTGTGGAGAGTGCCATAAAATGTATTTACCTAGAGGTACTCAGGCAAGAAGGTTTCATCTATTATCCACATTATCTCACAAGCTTCAAGGTAAGGATATGGAGCTCTAATGCCATTATAACTGAGAGTGTTGCATATATGGTCATCATGGTGAAATTTATGGTGCAAAGCAAAATGAACTCAATCCTAAGTAATCAAATGCTCTTGATGAGTTCACCACTATCAAACCATTATTTCATCGAAAATATGAATAATTGAGCATACCCGATCAACATCAAAATCATAAAAGGCTTCCAACTACTGTACAAATTTGCATACCTCCATTTGACCATGGAACCTCAAAGAATCATCAAGCCTTGTGGGTGGTGTAGCCATGATTTATCCATGAAGAAGATGAATGAATTTATGGAATTTATGATAGTTTCACTGAATATCATTGTAACTACCTATAGCACCACATATTATCCCAATAAGATCATAGTTACCTTGAGCTTAATAGTCACAGGTGTTATTAGTGGTGTTAAATAGAGATTGTGCATCTATCCATCAAAAATTTCCATTAGGGGTGGGGTCATGGCATTTGTTACTTTGAGTTGTGACATTATAAATGTGATTGATGTCTTCATCAACATGATCAATTCAACAAAGATAGGCCTATGATCATGGTCCAATGGAATAACCATGAACTACTCATCATTTTCAAAGGTGATGTACCACTTCTTAAATCTTAAATCAAAATTATTGGCATAACACCATAGATGAATCAATAGATCTAAGAAGTCATCAGTCTTAGCTAACTCTATCACTTTGAATTCAACTTTGAATGTGACACTAAGGATATCCATAATGGCATCTTCAATTACACCAAAGGGTAAAGTTCAAGTCTTATTAGCCATAAATAACATATGGGTGAAGGTTAAAAAGTTGGGTTGGCCATCTTCTGCTAGGGATCCTTTGTGAGAACATTGAATTCAATGTTGGTGTCAACTAAGATATCCTATATAACCCATCTATCTATGGGAATGTTAACCAATATCTCCTTGTCCCTTTCTAGGCTATGCTGAATGGGAGTATATTACCATCATGCATGGTTTATCTAATGATCTTCAATAATCCTTAGCATATTATGCCTTATCCAACTGCATAATAATGGTAGAATGTCCTTATCCAATGGTCATTTGTATAGCTCTTGAAATTCATTCCATGTCATGTCATCATGGTTTGTAACTCTCTACATATCAACATGTTGAGTAGCATCATGATCCTTAAGGAACTATATCTCTCCCTGTAATTCTCTTGCTAGATTCATTATGTTATTGAGTAACTCTTTATACTACTGAGCATCAAGATATTGAGTAGCACGAGGCTCCTCGTGCTAAACTTTCTCAATAGGTGGATTGGACATAGACTAGGACTAACTACCACTTCATGTTATAATATTAACTTTAGGACCTATTATAGTGATAGGTTATGATATCCAGTGTCATTTTTTAATAGTATCATGCCAGCACTTTTCTCATTTCATTACTTCATAATAGAAGTGTACAAGTTATGGCAATCCTCTAAATAGTGCTTGTTTTTATAATATGCACATGTAAGATAAATCGAGAAAACACACTGGTAGTTCTCAAGGGAGCCACACTTATAACAAATTCATGGTGTAAAGCATCCACCTCCATGTCCTTGACCTTAACCTCACCCATGATAACCACCTCAATTCTCTTGGTTATTTACAACATAGGTGTAATGCATATCATATGAGAGTGCCTCACAAATTTCACTTATGAGATGATAATCATTGGTATCATGAGTGTATACATTACATATTTTAAAATAAGTTGATACCTTTGACTAAGTGGCATATTGTAGTAGAGGACAATCTTAGACATTGTGGTCATCTATTCTTATGGGGACAATTATTCTATTTATGGCCTTTGGACTCACATTTGACACACCATAAGCCACTACGGGTGTCATGAGCATTGTATGTAGTAATATTTTCTAGGTGAGATGCCATTGTAACAATCTGAGCCTCCATGAATGGACTAGTCCCTATGTCAATACTACCAACAAATTTAATGCAAAGGGCACCTTTTAAGGCCTCACACGGGTTGGTAAAAGTTTTTTGAGATAAGAAACATCTAAAGGGGAGTAACAGACCTCCCATGAACCATTGGTGTGTTGAATAACATTTATCTCAAACAAGAGTTTAAAGAGAAGTGTCTTGAAATGTGCATCATACTTATGCATCTCTCAATGAGTTTTTGCTTGATATCCTTTAGCCTAGCTATACTCTATTACTCAAACTCCAAGATGTCAAATTCTTGGAGGAATATTGCCTTGATTTGATCATAATCTACTATATATTACTAAGGATCATACTTTTGGTACCACTTATGTGCACAATCCAGAAGGGTGGTTGTAAATTGGGTGGCTTTTCATTTAGAAGTTATGTCACATGTTCACCAGATAAGCTCACACTTATGAACATGATTTGTAGCATTATCTACACTATGATACTTGGGCAAGTGGAGCATAATTTCATAGTATATGATGGGAAACTAGGGTGCTTACAATGGTGGCTACTGAGGAACACTTTCGATCCCTCTTATTCCTTGGGGGGAATTCCACCACTACCTCCTATGCCTCCTCCAAATCTGTCAGCTAACCCACCACTAAATCCACCTCCCATAGTAATAAAAGTAACCAAGACATGGGCATTGAGATAGGTTAAATAACTAAAATTAGGTTGATACTTTTCCCACTAGTTATATTAGGTTTACCAGGCATTCCAAGTTGGGCCATAGAATTACTTTACAAAGGAAAAGAAATATCTAATAAACTATTATCTAAAACTTGTTCTACTGAGGTTTATCTCATATGTTTAGGTTCTAACTCTACATTATCTATATCTCAATTATATATAAATATATCATCTAACTCAAAAGCATGAGCTTGTGTTATGGGTGGGGAACTAGGTTTATCTAACTCAGGCACTTCAGTCACCACTTCCTAGCTTGTTTCTTCCACATATATTGGATCTGGTGTTGGTTGTAGTCTAATGGTTGGGGAGTCTTCCTTATGATCTTTCACTTCCCTATGAACCCTACTTTTTAAGTCCTCTCATCCCCTTCCTAGGTCACTTCCACTCATAATTCTTCACTACGCTTCATCATATTTGCATTTTCATAATTCTCACTAACTGGCTACCATACCAAACCAATAATTCTACTTCACAAGTACCCCAACATTCCCCCACCAACCACATTGCTCATGCAAGAAAGAGTTCAACCATCCATGGGAAAAGTCTCAAGTATGGAATTGATAAAGAGATTCTTCACTTCCAGCAAAAAGTGTCTGATAAATTAACCATGAAATTCTTTTAAAAAGTGGAACTAAGCTTCCTCTAGACAAGAATAAGTCAAAATTGCATAATCCAATATGTAACTATTCAAAACCATGTACCACCAAACATCAACAACAAGCATCCAAGATGCTCTCAAATATGCTAGAGCTATCTAATACTCTAATGTCTAAGTTGTCTTCCATCCATGATTTCTCAATCAGTCTTGAGCATAGGCCATGATCTAAGCATGTAGATGAATAAGTACCTCCATAAAGATTGTCTCATATAATGAATTGTATAGATTATGTTCAACCCATGCATGTGTAGAGATTCTTGGTTTGATAAGTGGTACTATAAAATTATCATCAACACTATTAATCCATCTCTAAATATTCTCAAGTGAAAGTCATTTAAGCATCTTCCACCATTGTGCAAACAAGCACTAAGGGTCCTAACAACAAAACCAAAATGTTAGGATTATTTTCTCTACTTAGGCATAACTTTCCTTAAGCACATGTTGAAGTGACTAAAAATCTAATGCACTAGCATGGTGGCATTTCACACAAGAATGAGTTATCACATACTCACCCAAAACACATAGTGAGAGACTAGTTCTCATTGGTTTTGTCATATTAAGGTGTACTAACATACAAGGGTGTTCAAACACATATACATTACTCCATGATTAACCAAAAAAAAAATAGTAATTATGGACCTAAACTATGTTAATTAAATAATAACATATATGATAACCAACATCACTATTTCCATATTCAAAACAATAACATTTAGGCAACACAGGTTCCATTCATCATAATAATAATTACTTCACAAATTACATAATCAAGTATACAGTGCAACTCAATCATATAACTCTCAATGTTATTTCGTCAAGTACAATAATAAAAATATCACAACACTATCCTCAATCACATTAAAACCATATAATCAACAACCTTACAAAGTTCTATCCAGGGGTATTTATACTTGGTTTTCCCCAACCAAGTAGTTACAATCATAATCACACTTATAGTGATTCACCAATGATCATCAACACACTTGAATTATGGTGGCCAATTATATTAATTTCATAAGGACCTAGACCTTTATGCCCCTATATTCTCTCTTCAGTTTTGGATCCTCATTTTTGAGAGCCTATCTTCTCGCACGCTGATGCTAGATTTGTGCTTGACTTAGTCTCTTTCATCCCTATGAATTGATCCCTAACCGTCTCCTACTTTTCGTGCACTCCCCAAGTCTTTTGCTAATGTTCTAAGTCCTCCATTCCTAGGTTATTTATTTATTATGCATATTTACTCTGAATTTTTCCTCACACACCATGATCTTCTACACTATGACTCTTTTATATCTGCTTCTTCTATGCCGGTTATTCCAAAAAGGACTTAGCCAAAATTTGGGGTCCAACAATGTATCATAATTAAAGAAGTAGATGCCCCTAACATACTTAGGATGTGAGTAGAGGGTAATCCTAACATCTCTATGTGTATATATCATGTATCTATGTATGCCTATATCACACTCAAATGAAGCATGAAATATATGTGTATATTAAAAGGAATGATATTTTATCTACTAACATGGAGCAAACAATATATGTATAAGAAATAATACAACTAGGAACATGTTAAAGTTTTTTGGTGTTTTTGATTTTTTTAATGTTTTTATTATTTTGTAATTTTTAACTACACAAATTCTAACCAATTATCCCATTTAATGGATGCTCATATGGAAGTGCTATGAACACTAGATATGGTATATCAAATTGGTCGTACTATCAAGGAGCATGTGTGGGTGTAATATCCAGCATTGTAGGCTCTATAATGCTTTGAATATGTGTCATAAGATTATTTGGCATCGAAGAGGTAATAAAAGGAGTAGGGGTTAGTGAAACCCATAATTTATTGCTTTGTGGTTACTTTGGAGTATCTATGATTGGAACATGTTTAGTTTCTCTAGGTAACCAAGTATGTTGTATAGGCATGGATGCAGATTCTATGGAATCTACTTTGTGTTTCTGGTGTTATGATCTAATCATCATACACCATAAAATATGGTTGGAAATAAGAAATATCAACTATAATTATCATTTGGTAATTAAACTTCTAGTTTTATTTCTATCATTGGAACTATTGTATTTGAATACCTATATAATGTATCAATAGAAATATCACATGTACCTATCTTATTTGTATTTATACATGTCAATTTTGGTACCCAAATTTATTATGTGAATTTTTGAGTAAGTTCTATTAAATGTGTGTCCTTACCTTCTCCACATTTCATCTACCAAGAGCTCGATCAACCAATGGTTCTTTGGTAGGATCAATGTGCGAGAGATCAGTCTTGGTAGAGGGTACACTAGGAGAAGGAATTTGACTAGTGATTGATTTATGTGAAGATTTATGGACCACACATTCATTGAAAGGAGTGGCATGGGATGTCTTGACCCTCTTAGAATAACCTCTAGAAGAATTAGGAGAAAGAGACTCGATGTGTCTTTCTAAAAGGTAATGATCCTGTGATTGACAAGGTGTATAAGCTTTTACTTGAGTGCAAAATAATCATTATCTCTATTCCCATTAATACCATGGTAAGTGCAAAATGATTGTCATTTTACCTTTTCAAATTTGTGTGGTGGATGGTATAAATTAGGAGGAAGTTTTATCATTTATTTATCCAATAGTTAATGCAATATATCATGTTGTTATCATAAGACCAATCCAACTGAAGTGGTTTCCTTTTAATAGAGGAATAAGGTTTGACTGTAGGAGGTACTTGATATGTGTAATCTTGTCCTATGTGTAAAAATTTTACTATTTGTTCCTTAGTAGGTTTTTTTATTTTGTAGAAGGCTTTGAAACTGGTTCATGGCCCTTCTTGGTTTTCTTCTTTGGTTTGGGAAAATTATTTGTAACATGTTAGCCTTTTAGTGGGAAAATAGGTAATTTTGTTTTGATATTAGTCAAAGCACATACATATTTATGTACATCCCAAATATGAGGGGTTGTAGTTTAAGAAATACAAGATATACTTAAGTCTAATAGTATAGTCTTGAAATGATTCCTCCTCATTTTGAGTTAAGGTCTGTAAATGCTCCAGTGGTAGCTTGGGTAAAGTGTGCTTATGGAAATTGGATAAGAATACATCCTCAAGTTTTTTAAAGGTTGATAAGGAACCATTTGGAAGTGTATAGAACCAATCAAGAGCCTTATTTTCAATCAAAATGTGCACTTGTGGATGCTTCATGGAACGGGGAAGCTTTATTGTGGGGTACTAAGCACAAAAGCCTTATACAGGGCTCAAGAGTATAAGGCATTAGGCATGGAAGCATTATCACTTAGTTGTGCATATGAGCATCAATTGTCTCATAGTAATAATGGGAACATCCCCAAGGTGTGGGACCCTTATGCTCCTTGGGATGAGCCTCTAGAATAGGTCAAATTCCTTTTATTATAAGTGCACCTAGTTTAAGACTAGTGTGCATGCCTAAAGAGCAGAAACGTAAACTACCGCTAGTCTAAACCTAAGATTTTGAGGGAAAAGGTAAGATATGTTGAAATATAAAAGGGGATGATGCACCCAAAATAGAGAAAGTGCTCCTACTATCATAAACATAGTACAAATCTTTGAAAATAAGACAATATCACATATTTTCTACCAAGTCACTCTAAATGCATAGAGGTGTGGGAACGCAGTGCAACATTGAGAGGGATGAAGGTTATCCATAGACAAAGCTTATGCAGACCCTAGTACGCATAGGATAAGACATGTAATTGAGTTTCAATTTCAATGTGGAGGTGTAAATAATGGACAATGATGATAGGGGCAAATATTACTCATAGCCAAGGATCAACAAACACACATAACATCAAAATAATAGAAAGAGATTAACTTAATTCTCATTGATTTGCAAGATTTAGCCAATACAAGTGCTCATGGAGGGAAAATTTTAGCAGCATGAGGTTGCTAAAAAAGTTTTGACCCTTTTAAAATGGAAAGACCAAGCTTTTATAGAGAATAATCCTATTTTATAATTAATGGGCCACTTAGGGTGATAAGTGCAGCTTTAATTTATATGTAGTACTGCGATCATACTTCTTGAAGTATGTTAGGTGATTGGACCTAAATTTGGTGGTAGGATCATCTTCGGATACATGTGTGCATAAGGGAATAGAAGATTTGTCTAAAAAGGTCAGAGGGTGTTGTGTACCTAAGTCCTGATGCCAAGTAGCCACTTCTGCATTCAATCAATCTGACCATACCTTGATCCCCTCTCAACTACTTCCAACAACCTTCTTTATGTTTGACTGCCACTTAGCACATAGTGCTTTTTGATTGATATTAAGTGTGGCACTATAGGAGTGACATGCATCATCTTGGAAATCTCTCAGAAGAGTTCCCTCAAAGTCTTAGATGGAAGTAACATGATCATGACACATGGGCACCACTTCTTCATTGTGGCTACTTAGTGGGTCCATTTTTCCTTTACACTAGCTAATGGCATGGCTTGCATCTACATTAGAAAGGGATCATCCCTAGATGAGCATCAGGTTACCATGTGGAGAGATGTCACTTTTATTAGGAGAATCAAAAATATCCTTATGTTGAATAAGTGCTAGGTCACCATGTGGTAGCAATGGAAGGAAGGTTACACATTGCACATTTCCAAGGCATAGTTGTAGAATCTTGCATGTAGGCACAAGACTATGTTAACCAGGTGTAATGAAGACTTAAAATAATGGCACATATGAAGATTGAAAATCTTAGGCATGCCCTTCATGATTCATAATTGCTTCTGTGTTGTCATCCTACCTAGCCATTTTGGGACTTGGGGACCTATATTTTTGAACTTGTGCATTCTTAGACTTGTGCACCATAGAATCCTATATGAAGATATGTATTGAGATCTTTATGTAGGTGTGAGTCATCATCTTACTATTGTGTAGGCATGTGCCTCTATCTTGGGCTTGGGCATGGTTGGGAAACATCTGCACACTTTTTACTTGGAGTACTTGAGAGCTCATAGGCATGATTTCTCTTAGTAAGCTTTGGGAGCCTTGTACCAACTAGGGGGTGACTTAGAAAGTCAACACTTTTGGTGATATATACAGGATACTTTCCTAATAAGAATATAGTAGCCTTTGAGTGGTCCATTGGGTATAGATTCATTCCAACTGCAACCTGTTTGGCCTTGCCCCTGAATAAACTAAACTGAGTTTTACCCTCGATAAAGCAAAAGAGAGAACAAATAATAGATGTGTGAAACACACTTAGAGGAAAACTAGACTAAACTAAGACTATATAATGTGCATGTAAGCACTTAGGGAAATTTAATGTGAACTAATCTAATCTACTATATACAAACTATAAATACAGGCCTTCACCCTCTTGGATTAAAACAAAACCCTCTTAGGTCCTTTTCATTGTGTGCCTCCCTATCATGGACATGTGATGGAGGGAGGCAAGTTGGTATCTTTTCATCATGAAATAGGCATGCCCTAATTACTTCTAAATATCACTCAAGGGAGTTTCACTAGGCTTCCTTTTGATGAATGATTCTACCATGCTCTACAGAAGCTTTCCTCTCGGATGGCTGATGTATTCAAAGTTGAACCAATCTTTCCTGGATCTCTTGATGCTTTATTATGCTCTTTACTTGGACTGATCCCTTTAAAGCATAGAAGGCATGTGCTTGGTGTTTGGGAAGCTCATATATCCATTAGGTTGCCTTAATTCTTCTTGTAGTTGATACTTCAAGTCCAACCTACTTCTTAAAAACCAATTTGTGACATGTCTAGGTGTGTAAGGATTGATAGCACTCATCACCATAAGTTCTACATTTTTATATGGCACATCAGGCTCGACTGGCTGGCATTACTCCGTTAGTTTGAATGAGTCTTATGATAACTCATCTAAACCTAGGCGTGTGCCTTGTTCCCTACAAATCTCTGCCATCTATGAGGTCATGACCTCTTCCACATGCACACCTTTATTTTTTGTGATATGTGATTGAAAAAGACCACTAGCATAGAATTTGTCATGGGTACACTCCTAAGAGCATGCCATATTATCTTTTAGGCTTGCGTAGAATTCCTCTAGCTCCTCCAAAAAATAGTCTTCCTCCTATGCTTGTGGGCTCACCTTGGGGTGATCACAGTCACTTTCTTTGAGCACGCACTCCTCTTAAATTTTAGTCTTTTCTTCAAGTTCTTCTTCCATAGTGCTAAAAGGAAACTCATTCACCCAAGAGAGGTTGGGCCTAGGCCTTTGAATGCACTCTAGAGTGGCACAGATTGGTTTTTCCTCATTAAGGTCATTCCTTTCTACCACAAATTCATTCATTAGCTCATCAACCTGTTATGTTATCTGATTGTATATATCTTCTTACAGTGGGGTTGATTTTTCTAGAGTGGTGGAATAAAGGGGACTGCTAATGATGATCTCCTCATCACATTCACTCAAAGTATCCTCCTCATATAAATGGTTTGTGTTTTCCTTCCACATAATTGGTTCTCATTTGAAAAGGGAGATGATGGAATAGAAAGAGGATTCAATTGGCACAAAGGAAAGGAGATTTACAAGGTTAGGGATTGTGAAGTCAGGATGCATGGTCTAAGAAGGTTGTCATGACTATACTTTAGGCTCCTGAGGAAGGATGATCTTTTGATTTGGCATAAGCATAGGATTTTTGAGTCTTGGCACCTTGAAAATAGATGATTTACTTGAACTTGCAAAGGAGTTGTCTTGATTTAAGCTAGGGACTTTGGGCGCAAAAGCTTTATGTCCCATAGGTTGGCTTGTAAGCACATGAGAAGCCTACTTGAATCTAGGAAAGGAAGGAGCAGGGGTGCTTAAATACGCTTTAATTTTTTGCATCTATGTAATTAATCAATGCATATACTCTTCTTTAGTTGTGATTTGCCTAGGCACTCTTCTTCAAATCTACACTGCTCCATCATCTCTCGCTATTGAGTGTGAGCTTGATGAGAGAGTTCCTCTTATTGCCTATCATACCTCTACTCCCTTTTGATCTCCCTCAGTTATCTCTAAAAATCAATATGTATATCATTAAAATTCTTTTTAGGTTGATTAGGAGGGTAGTAGTATTGATTGGGAGTAAGGTAGTTTGCACAGGGTTGATTAGAAGTATAAGCAGGTTACCATAAGGGTTGAACTAGGGGAAAGATACAAGAACTCACATGATCTTGATATGATAAAAGGGAAGGCATAAAAGTAGCATTTTCATGGAATGGGGGGTGGAAGGACATAATATTAAGTGCTCAGACTACTTAAACTAGTAAATTTGGACATTTGAATTCATCAGGTGCTATATGGAGTGTATTCAACACTTGATAGCTAAGGGTAGTACCAATTCCTTAGATTTTATTCAAACCATGTCCCATTAGGCATGATATAAACTATTTTCATTCAAAATGTGCACTTGTGGATACTCACAACATAGGAAAGCTTTGTTGTGGGGCACTAAGTATGAAAGCCTTATGTAGGGCTTAAGAGTCTAAGGTGTTGGGTGCATAAGTATTATTACTTAGCTATGTACGAGCATTGGTTGTCTCATCATAATGATGGGAACATCCCCAAGGTGTGGGACCCTTGCACTCCTTGGGTCAAGCCTCTAGAGTAGGTTACATTCCTTCTATTCTAAGCACACCTGGTTTAAGACCAATGTACAGACCTAGAGAGTAGAAAGGTAAACTATCACTAATATAAACCTAAGATTTTGAGGGAAAAGGTAAGAGATGATGAAACATAAAATGGGGAGATGCACCTAGAATAGAATGAGTGCTCTTACTACCATAAAAATAGTACAAACCTTTGAGAACAAGATAATATCACATAGTTTTCACCAAGTCACTCTAAATTCATAAGTGATTTGCATAAAGGCATAAGAATGTAGTGCACCTAGAATAGAATGAATGCTCTTACTACCATAAAAATAGTACAAACCTTTGAGAACAAGATAATATCACACAATTTTCACCAAGTCACTCGAAATGCATAAGTGATTTGCATAAAGGTGTAAGAACATAGTGCAACTTTGAGAGGGATGAAGGTTATCAATAGATAAAGATTATGCAAACCCTGGTGCGTATAAGATAAGACCTAGAATTGAGTTCCAAGTTCAATATGGAGGTACAAAGAATGGAAAATGATTAGAGGGGGGAACATTACCCATAGTCAAGGATCAACAAATACAAATAGCACATAGAACATTAGAAGAATAAAAAGAGGTGAATTTAATTCTCATTGATCTACAAGATTTAGACAATACAAGTGCTCATGGAGGGTAAATTTTAGAAGAATGAGGTTACTAGAAAAGTGTCAACCCTTTTACAATGGGAAGACCAAGATTTATAGATAATAAACCTATTTTATAATTAATGTGTCATTTGGGGTGATAGGTGCAGCTTTAATTTCTATGCAACACTATGGCCATGCTTCTTAAAGTTTGTTCAGTGCTTGGACCTAGAGTTGGTGGTAAGATCATCTCTAGATACACATGTGCATAATGGAATGGAATATTTATTTGATAAGGTCAGAGGGCGGTGTGTACCCAAGTCCCAATTCCAAGTAGCCACTTCTTCATTCAATTGATCTGACCACACCTCAATCATCTCTCAACTACTTCCAACAACCTTATTTATGGCTAGCTACCACTCAACATGTGGTGTTTTCTGATCGGTCTTGAGTATGGCACTACAAGAGTGACACACATCATCTTGGCAGGCTCTCAAAAGAGTCTCCTTAGAGTCTTAGATGGAATCAGTGAGGTTATGACATATGGGTGCCACTTCTTCATTGTGATTGTTTGGTAGGTCCCCTTTTCCTTCTATGTTAGCTAATGGTGCAGCTTGCATCTATGTTAGAACAAGACTAGCCCCAGATGAGTGTTGGGTCACCACATGGAGAGATGGTGTTTCTCCTAGGAGATCTATGAATATCCTTGCATAAAATAAGCACAGGGTCACCACATGGTAATGATGAAAGGAAGGTTACATGTTATGCATTTCCAAGGCATGATCATAGAATCCTATATGCAGACATGGGACTATGTTAGCCAGGTGTAAGGAAGACTTAAAATAGGGTTACGTGTGAAGATTGAAAATCTTAGGCACGTCCTTCATGATTCATAACTGCATTTGTGATATCATCTTACTTAGCTATTCTGGGACCCAGAGACCTATATCTTTAAACTCGTGTGCTCTTAGACTTGTACACCACATAATCCTATGCAAAGACATGCATTTAAATTTTTATGTAGGTGTGATTCATCATCTTATTATTATGCAAGCCTATGCCTTTATCTTAGGCTTGGGCATAGATGAGAAGCATCTATGCACTTTCTACTTAGAGCACTTGAGAGCTCACAGGTGTGTTATCTCTCGATAAGCCTCAGGAGCCTTACGTCGATCGAGGGGGTTTGAGGGGGTGACTTAGAAAGTCAATAAACCTCTTGAGTTAAAATTATATAGAAGGCTTTTAATAATAACTATCCACCTTTAATCTAATGGTTAAAGGAATGTATATAGTGTTTCAAATGATTTTCAATATCTCTTTTACCATCAAAGGAAGAGAACATAGGCATGATAAAGGTGGAAGGGTATGGATAATCAAAAACATATTTAGTAAGGTGTTGGTCCTCTAGGATATTATCATTAAAATTAGCCTCATGGGAGGAAACTTTCAACTTAATAATAATCATTTAGTTTTGCATATCCCCTATGGTAGTCATGAGAGATAACATATCACTAGAGCTATTGGTAAAGAGGTTGAAGAATAATGTATAGGACAAAAACAAAAGAAAATATTACTTAATTTATGCCCATGTAATAAATTAGATCTAGAAAATAAATATAGTAATCCAAAAATGAATTTGTTTAGAAGGATAAACCCTAAATGCAATTTAGGTTTTAGTTCAAATAAGAAAAAATAGAGGATGGGTTCACCATAATGTTTATGTTTTATGGGATCAATAAATAAACACACTAAGTAAATAAAACCTTTTGAATGCAATATGGCAATGTCCAAATTTAGGAAATATAATACAATATTTTAATAATACATTCATTTAAGCATGTGTGATAAATATGGCAATGATTGTACATCTACATAACTAAGGGATAAGAGAGAGTATATCTTGTTTGTTGTTCTGTTTGGGACTTTTAATATTTCCTAGATCACTCTCAGTCTTATAATCTAGCTCTGTGTTTTGTTTGTTTAGGATTTTAATTATTTTTCTTCCTAGGACACTTTTTGCTAGATCTGAACACTTGCATTGACATTAATGTCCTCCTATGAATGTTTATGTCTTGCCCAAAATACATGCTCTTTTCTATGTCTTTCAATTACACTTTTTTGGGTTTTTTATCGCCTTTCTTTTGATGTATTTATATTGCATGCACATGTTATCCCTCTTTATCAAATGATCAAACCATAAATTTCTCACCCTTGGAGTGATTGTGGGAAAAAATGGGTTAGTAGGCTCATAGTGTCGAGCTACCCCAAGGATCCCTCTATTAATGGGTGTTACCTACATAGTCAATACTATGAAGAGGGCCTTAGAATTATGTAGTTCTCCCCTATGTGTTGGCTTGTGTGTGTATCAAGATGCAACATGTGATAAATAATGGTATGTAGTGACCTAGCTTGTAACATGGAAAATATGACTCATAAACTGCTATTTGAATGATTTAGACTTACGAAAGTATTGCCCCTGTGCCTGATATGGAAATAGGGATGAGTAGGGTAGTTTTGATCACTTGAATGATTAATTGAATGTTCCTTGATAGCCATGTTTGTGAGTTGTATGTATTTTTAGGTGATTGCTAGGTTAGGAATGAATGAGGGTTGATCTTGTTTATATACCAAATCCTTTTTAAAATATCTCACACTAAAATACTTAGGCTGACCTTGAAGATATTTTTCATTTGTAAATTGGATGAACTTTGGGCATTGGACACTTTTTAAGAAAGTTGGACACTTGCATCAACATATGTGTCTACATGGGAGCTAGAAAATAAGTATAGGACCAAAATTGGTAGTGAAGGATAATAATCAGGATTATATATTTTTGCATAGTATAGAATTCATGGTCATCATAATAACAATGGTTGGACTAAGAGATTAGCAATTTAGGCATAGAGAGATAGTGAACGTGAACCTTTCAGTAATGAGCATGTTTATAACTAAAAGGTACAACCATGATGGATATTTTCCAAGTGTACAAGATTAGATCACTACATAAATTAGATTTTAGTATCTTTATATACATGGTTTGAGTTAATATAAGCATTGAAACTGGTAATTGGGTTGAAGTGTTAATAGTTCACATGGAGGATGTAGCAATAGTAGGATTTGGTTTGGGGAATAATGGTGTAAATACATAACATGTGTCATTATACACAGGAAGTGATGATGTGCTCAAGGGGAAGGTTACAAGAATATGGGGATGTTTTATAACTCTAATAGCATGATCAATAGATGCACTTGGTTATTCATCTATGTTTTATTTTATTTTTTAGTTATCAATATGGTCATGAGGGTCTCATCAAGATATTTAGGGTTTTGACAAACACACTCTCAAACATAACAATAACTTATATTTACTCTTGATATATTTGTTCATGTTCATTGTTTGCATTAGATTCATTATTTTCATGATTAGAATCATCTTCCATGATAACCTAATTTAGCCTTTTAGGGTTTTACTATGTAATCCTAATCTAAATTAAAGGGTTGGGTCTATTGTTAATCTAGAATAAAATTGGAATTCATTGATTCCATATAACTTTCCAACAATAGTAAAATACAAGGAGAAAGTGGACTTATCTAAATATACACAAAATTTCTCACATATCTAAATACTGGAGATGACTGAGCAGATAGAGAGGAATCTTTCATTTATTGACTATTTTTTTAGATCTAGCTCCAAATAATAGCTCCATGTGGGGCTAGTGTCTAAACTTGGCACTAGTGTCCTTCCTGTAGTGATTGTTTGCAACTTTTAGAGAAGTTGTGGGAATTCTTGAGGATCCTATAGATGATTTTTAGTCGCACAAGGGCTCATCTATGTCATTTTTTAAACTGATTCTTCTCTAAAACCCTAATGAATACCTGCACACACGAAACAATAAACTAATCAAATGTAAAAGGAAAGGAAAAATTAGGTTATGGGATGTTATAATTTTATAGAGTAGAACCCCTATTGTCCTAACCACTGCCTACATTAACCCCAGTATTAGGGGTCTAAGATCGCATGTAGTTATCCCTTAGGGAATGTGCACCATTAAATTTCACAATATTCTAGGAGGAATTTCACCTAGGCCTTGATTTGATCAAGCATGCAAATGTCTAGGTGTGAATTTTGAGTAGTATGTAGAGTATTTGAGTTGTACTATTGGTTGATTTTATGTAAATAAGTGCCAAAATAGGAAGTGTTAGATGTAAAATTCCTTGTGAGGATCTTTATATTGGAGGATATTTAAATGGAATATAATGCCTTGTTTATCAGCTGATGAGTCATGAAAAAGATATAAAAAACATAAGAGAAGGATCACAGAGGGGTTAGGACTCAAACATGGGTGAAAGTGCCTATCAAACACTAAAAGTAAAAGTGGATAGTAGCACCATGTAACACTATTATCCTAAAAAAGGTGCTAATTTTTGAAAGCTCTAAACAAATCAAAAATAAGGGATGATAGGCTAGGGGCCCCTATGACTGGGAAAAGTTGACCTATGACTTCTAGAAGTGTCAAAAATAGTGAGAAAAAGGCATTAGAAAGATCAAAAGAGTCAAGATGACCAAGATAATAAGGACTATAATCATCACTAAGACCCTTTGTATGAAAGAGCAACAAAAGACATAGTACTTATGGTTTCTTGACCAAATTAGGGTGTTTACATTTGCTTCCTTTTTATTCTAGTAATGCAATGCAATGGAAGAATTAGGGTAAAAGAAAATAGAAATGTGTGCTTGTACTTACCTGCGTGAATGTAATCTATATTTGGCTCACTTCTTAGCTAGATAAGTGGATGAGACCTGGAGTGTAATATATGAAAAGAAGTATATGATGTAACTGCCCCTTATACTAAAACTGAGTGTGTAAACTGAATATGTGGAGAAATAAGACTCACTTTTCCCCACTCTGAATCTGAGTACTGTAAGTTGAATGCATGGAGAAATAAGGCTCACTTTCCCCTACTCTTAATCTTAGTATTGTAAGCTAAATGCATAGAGAAATAAGGCTCGTTTGCCCCTACTCTGAATCTGAGTATGTAAACTGAATGTGTGGAGAAACAAGGCTCACTTGCCCCCACTCTGAATCTGAGTATGTAAACTAGGTCTAGTGTAATGCTATGGATCAATCACTGTAGATGGCCTTGTAACCCAAACTGATGAAAACCTAGTGATGATACTAGTGTAATCTGATAAATCTAAAAATGAGGATCAAGAAATTGTACTCTATATAATGCCCCCTAATCTTGTTATTTGAGTGATGTAGTTATGTATTTGCATATCTGAATAAACTACTATACTTGTGTCAAAGTTGTATATCTACATAGACTGTATATTTAAATACATGTGTAACCCTATGTAAAACCTATGTAGACTCGTGCATCTATATATCTACAAATATGTAACTCTAGATACCTGTGTAGACCTATGTGTGTGTATATATGAAAATATGTAACTCTAGATGCCTATGTAAACATATGTAAAACTTATGTAGACCTATGTGTTTATATATCTAAAAATATATAACTCTAGATGCCTGTGTAAACCTGTTTTAAAAATGTGTACACCCATGTGTCTATATATCTAGAAATCTGTAACTCTGGATGCCTGTGTAAAACCTATGTAGACCCATGTGTCTATATATCTAAAAATTTGTAACCCTGGATGCATGTGTAAACCTATGTAAAACCTATGTAGACCTATGTTTCTATTTATCTAAAAAAGTTATAACTTGGGATGCCTATGTAAACATGTGTAAAACCTGTGTAGACCTATGTGTCTATATATCTAAAAATCTGTAACTCTGGATGCCTGTGTGTCTGAAAATTCGAATGTAACCTTGAATGTCTAAAGTAATCTATGCATATATGCCCCCCTTTTGGTTAGAGAGCTGAGATTATGATGAATATATGTAACCAAAAGTGGTAAGGATCGATTGTGCTAGTGTTTACTTGGTTATTGTGATGTTGTATTAGGTTTTGAATAATGTTTGATTGTGTTTGAGTTTGATAATTTAGTGTGTAGTTGGATAGGTACTTGGTCCATTATATGGTTAATAGAATGTAATTGTTTGTGTTATTTTGTGGGTTTAAAAATGACAAGAGGATTGGTTTTACCAATATGGGATAGAGTGTATCCGTATCAATTCCTATGTGCAAGAAACACTTTACGAATCAGAGCTACGATTTTTGAGATATGGAAATAACAAGATAGTTGTATTAATTAGCAAAATTGGCACACATGGGTAACCTTAATAGGGTGGCATTAGGTAAGTTATGACTTTAATAGGTCATTTTGAATCGTTGTCAATTCATTTAGATCATTTGAGTGGAAAGTGGTTTAAGTTTGAGAGAGAGAAACATGCTAAGGAGATGAGATGCTAGGTTCTCATGCTATGAGGAGGTCAAGCCACATATTCAAGTCTAGGAGGAGGTTCACCTAGTAAAGGCCCCTAAATTTTTGTGTTTTGTCATTTTTTATTATCTATTTTACTTATTTTGCTAGAGAAAGGATATTTTTGGCTTATTTTTGAAAAGGTAGCACTACTATCCCACTCTGGGCACTAGTGTCTAGGTCTTGGTGCTACTGTCCAGAGTGTGGTGCTACTATCTAGTGCCACTATCCTTTGGGTAGCGCTAATTTCCATTAGGCCCCAGATATGGTGCTCAACATTGGTGACTAAATTTTTATTCATGTTTGTTGTTTACTGGTATTTGTTTTATTGGCTTCAAATTTTGGGTGTAATTTTGTAGGTTGATGCCTATATGAGGGAGTTTTATATTGGCAAATGATGGAGACTATTTGGGGTTTGCCCTTGTCTACTACTAAGATAAAGGTGCTCGAGAGAGTAGGGTTGTGACATGTTTCTTTCATGTAGCCTTTGCCTTGGGATAAACATATGATCACTGTAATATGTGAGAGGTGTAATGTAGAGGTGTATATTCTAGCTACCTATGGGTGAGATGACTGTGACATTGGAGGTTGTATATTGGATCTTACAGTTATTGATTTCTAGGTAGTGGGTTGTATTACAAGAGGATATTAGTTCATGATCTATATAATAAACATCTAGGTACTTTTTTGCTATGGCAGAGGGTACTCATTGCATAGGTAGTCAAAGTGACATACTATTGACCTTGATTTTTATGGTTGATGTTCTATGATTGTAAAAATTTCTAGCATTGCTATTATCATCATTTCTTATTATAGATGGGAGTGATGTCTCTATTTCATATAGGATGTATGAGATAGTGTATGACATTGAGCATCATGACACCGTATATTATTGGGGTTAGACCATGTTGGCTCATGTATACAAGGACCTATACCACTTTACATAGAAGATGAGTGGTGGGGGTGTCGGTGCATCAACACTATTCCATTATTGGGCATACAAGCACATAGTTTTAATTAGGCTAGTGACACATCCATGGGATGGATGGGCTCACCCATAGGTATTTGTAGATAGATGGAATAAGAAAGGGCATCTACCAAGGAGGGGCACTACCTACTATTGGTAGTTATTAGATAGTTTGAGAGCAAAAGACATTATCTAGAGACCCTATAGGGGATATCAAGGGTGGCCTAAGGATAACACATAGTTGAGGTGGATTTGAGTTAGTTGTTGGATACATGATTGGTAGGATAATGTATAGGAGAGATTATAGTATGAGAGGGTTACCTGAAAGTTTGGTATTGTACATGATGTTCCCTCAACACCTGTAGTGTGGTTAAGGAGTTATCAGGCTCTTATGAGGCTGGGGAGTAGGCTAAGGCCATCAATTATTGAGATGGCTCCTATGTTGGTGATAGAGCAGGATCCAGATATTGAGGTACCAAATGTGGATGATGTTGGAGTGATCGAGGCTCCTCAGCCTATTGGAGTGAGCACAGGTGGACACCTTTATTCTCAAGGGATGGAATGATCATTGAGGAAGTACTAGATGTAGAGCCCTTAAAGGTTGTGTATGGTAACTTAGATACTTTATTTGTATGTTCTATGTAATGTTGATCATGTGTGTTGATATAATAGGATTCTTATGAATTGTATGGATAATTATAGGTACTGAAGATGATGAGTATTGGGAGGTCACCATTGAGTCAGTGTTACATGAGTTGACATGACATATTTTGGATGATGTTGTGGATGATGGATTGGTAGAGCAGACCACTAATGTAGTTGGAGTGCAT
The DNA here is from genome assembly GCA_037957365.1 of Torreya grandis. NCBI lineage: Eukaryota > Viridiplantae > Streptophyta > Pinopsida > Cupressales > Taxaceae > Torreya > Torreya grandis. The sequence continues at coordinate 4,446,117 of JARHVA010000608.1, read as the reverse complement.
GCCCATTTATTTGATCATGTAATGATAGTGACTACGGTATTTGGGCAAACAATAATAGATAGAGATGAGTTATGTATAGAGCTACAGAGGTGAACCATGCCTTCTCTTGATGCTATTAACTACATACAAGTTCAATAAGAGTATGTTGAGTGTAGGGTTGAACTAGATATGTACACACACACACACACACACACACACACACACACACACACACACACACACACACACACACACACACAGAGAGAGAGAGAGAGAGAGAGAGAGTAGGCGTAGATGTAGATTGAGGTCTCATGGAGATAGTGGGGCCTCTAGTTCAAGTGTTGATGTGTCTAAGAGTGACAGTGAAGGAGTTGCTCCCAATTATCATGTTTGCATCTGATCTGGGCAGCAATTTATGTGACAATTCGGGTGACAGTTCCACCCCAATTGATGACAGAACTTTCGAGAGCCATAACTTTTGCACCGCAGCTCCAATTGACTCGTCATTTGAACTGTTGGAAAGCTAAAAATGAGGAGAACATCTTGATATGGCATTGAGCTTTGTTCAATGAAGTTTGAACCCCGAAAACCTAATGGAAGTGCCCCAAATTTCAATTTTAGTAGTGCAGTCTAAAAATAGTAAGTTTTCAAAAATAGTAATTCCTTGAATTTTGTATTGTTTTAAATCTTGGAAGTTGAACCACTTAATCTCCCTTGATATTGGTGACATTCCACATCCTCCCCATGCTTTCAAAATGTGTATAAATGAAGAGGTAACCCAAAATGTGAAGACATACATCTCTTCCCAAATATAATTATATATTTGTATTGTGATCTTGAGTAATACTACATCTCTTCTCAGAGAATTCATTATTATTGTGTTATTTCTATGCTATTGAAACATTTATCAACCAAATTCTGAGTTTTGGATCAGTGGTATCAGAGTGGTTTATCTTGAGAGTGTATGATCCTGAGGATGAGGTCAGGCTATAAAAAGCTTGGGTGGGAAACAACAGAGCTTCCAAATTTTCCACCTGTTCACTCCAAACAACTTCAAATGGTAGATGACACCGAGACATCCAATCCTTTTGAGGAAATGGTGAATGAAACCCTCCAAATGGCAACAAGTGTAAATGCTACAATAATTTGCCTAAATTCTTCAAACACTTTCGATGGGAAATTCTAGCTTTGCGACTACACTTCTTGGCTCCTCATCTAGGGAATGTCCTTTCAGTGCCCCAACACCCTTCAAGGTTCAGGTAAATTTTGATATTCCTACATTTGAAGGCAAAATCAATGCTGATGTAGTAGAAAATTGGTTGGATCAACTGTCTTCCTACTTCTCTATAAATAAGTTCACCAATGGAGAAAAGATTACTTTTGCTCTTTTGAAATCATCATTGCCCATGAAAAATTGGTGGGAAGTGTATAAAAAGAGGTTCAGTACAAATGACATTGGCCTTGAGGTGGAACCTACTTGTAATGATTTTTGTGGAAGTGGTGAAAGAAGAATACTATCCCATCGGAGCATATGATGATCTCTACATACAGTGGCAATAACTTTGCCAAGGTAAGGACCAATCTGTTCAAGATTATATAGACACTTTTCATTCTTTGTCTACAAGATTGGGCATTCAAGAAAGTGATAAACATAAGATTCTCAAATATCATGGTGGACTACAATGGTACATATGAGGGGAAATAGAACTCTTCAATTTGGAAACCCTCGATGGCATATAAATTCATAGTGAAGATTGAATAGAAGCATGGCAGAAAGAATATGAAGAGTCAACCCTCAAAATGGAAAAGTGATAAGGAAGGTTAAACACGAGGTCAAAATTGGAAGAAGAAGGAGTTTCAAGATAAGAAATCCCAAAAGGAGAAAGCTAGAAAATGGTGTGATTACCACAAAACTAGAACTCACTCTAAAAAAGAATGTCAAGCCATCAAGTCACTACTTTCTGAGTCATAATACTCGACGTCTACTACTCTACCTCATACACAACCCATAGTCGAAGAGGACAAAGAAGAAATTATAGATGCTGAGCCTGACACCATCGTCGCTTCATCACAGACCCGTGAGGAAAGACCGAATGACAAGGAAAGATTGTTTCACTCCAAATTATGGGTAAAAGGTAAGCCTCTACATTTCATTCTTGATAGTGGGAGTCAAAAGAATTTAATCTCTGCTAACGCTGTGAAAATTCTAAATCTATCCATGAAGCCTCATCCAAAGCCCTACAGTATTGGATGGTTGAGCCCAGGGAAAGACCTCCATGTCACCCATCAGTGTCTTCTTTCATATGCTATAAAACCATTCCAAGATGAAGTCTTATGTGATGTGGTCAATCTAGATGTTTGTGATGTACTCCTTGGTCAATCGTTCATGTATGAGCGATATGGCATCTATGAATCATGAACCTGAAGGATCACCCTCACTCTTGGATCATGGTGCTATAGGGTACCACAGGTACCACCTCCCACATCTGTCTCCCTGATCAGTGCTAAGCAATGCAAGAGATTGGTGGAGAAGACAAAGCAATTTGTTCTCATGGTGGTCAAACCATAGAAATCCAAGAAGGCCGATGTTGCAGTCCTAACTACACAATCAACACAACAACAAAAGTAGATAGGACAAATCAAAGGAGAATATGATGACTTATTCAAGTCACCCACAGGAATTCCACTGCATTTCCAAGTAAAACATTCTATCGATTTGATCCCATGATCACCTTTGCCTAACAGTCCTATGTATCGCAGATCAATTTTGGAGAATGATGAGATAAAAAGATAGATTCAATATTTGATCCAAAAGGGTCATATCAGGCCAAGCTCTTCACCTTGTGGTAGCCCAATTGTCTTGACACTAAAGAAATATGGAACATGGAGGCTTTGCATTGACTACCGAGCCCTGAATAAACTCTCTGTGAAGAATCGCTACCCTCTCCCCAGGATTGATGACCTGCTAGACCAGCTCTATGGTGTGAAGTTCTTCACCAAAATTGATCTTAAATCTAGTTATCACCAAATTCCCATTAATCCCATTGATGTCTAGAAGACTGCATTCAAATCTAAGGAGGGGCTCTTTGAATGGTTGGTTATGCCTTTTGGCTTAACTAACGCACCTGAAACCTTCATGAGGGTGATGGATGACATCCTACGACCCTTCACCAACTCATTCATGGTTATCTACTTAGATGACATACTCATCTATAGTGAAACATGGGAAGAACATTTGTAACATGTTCATAAGGTGCTTCAAACTCTTCGGGAGCACAAGTTGTATGCAAATCTTGACAAATGCACATTCAGGATGACAACAATTCAGTACCTCAAGTATATTATGAATGAGGAAGGGGTCCATGTTGATCTAGAAAAGATTTAGGTTATTCAAGAATGGCCCACACCAAGGACCCTCACAGAGCTTCGTAGCTTTTTAGGTCTTGCAAATTTCTACCGCAGGTTTGTTCTTATATTTTCACATGTTGCTTGGTCACTAACCCAAGTGACTAAAGGAGGAGCTAAAGCTACATTTTAGTGGGGTGAAATACAATAAAGGTCATTTGAGAATTTGAAGAACAGACACTGCTCAGCCCCTATTCTTGCCTTGCCATATTTGCATCAACCTTTTGAGTTGATGACAGATGCATCTGAATATGCCATGGGAGTTGTCATCATGCAACATGGCCATTCTGTTGCATATCACAGTGAAACTTTCACTGATATAGTCAGGAAATATCCAACATATGATAAGGAGCTCTATGCCATTGTGTAAGCCTACAAATAACGGAAACACTACATCTTGGGGAAAGAGACGATCATCCACACTGACCACAGACCATTGGAATTCATCCAAACACAAAGCAAACTAAGAAATGAGAGGCACCAAAAATGGGCCACATATCTTCAGCAATTCTACCTAATAATCAAACACAAAAAGGGGAGCTCAAATACAACTATAGATTGTTTGAGCCGCCCACCAATTACTGCACTCACAACAGTTCTTGACCTGTGCGGACATGAGACTACCACTTGGGGTGATCTGTATGAAGTAGATCCTACCTTTGCTGACACATATCAAGCACTTCAAAAAGGTATACATGTTTCTAATTTCTATTTGCAAGATAATGTCCTCTATCATATGGGGCACATCTGTGTTCTAGTTACTAAGCAACGAAAGATGATATGTGAATCACACTTCAATAGGACAACTAGACACTTTGGTATCAAAAAGACATTGGCAGTTCTTCAAAAACACTTCTATTGGCCCCATATGTGAAAGGATGTGGAAAGATATCTCAAATCTTGCACCCCATGTGTGATAGCCAAGCCAACAAATAAGAAGCAAGGATTGTACATGCCATTGCCAGAACCAACCAGGCCTTGGGAATCCGTCTCAATGGATTTTCTCTCAGGTTTGCCCACTTCAAAACATGGTAAGGACTATATTTTTGTGGTAGTTGATCATTTTTTAAAAATGGCTACCATGATTACTTGTAAGAAAAATATATCTGCTGAGGAAACTTCTCAACTATATTTTATTCATGTATGGGTCCATTTTGGTCTCCCCAAGTCCATTGTCTCAGATCGAGATAGCAGGTTCCTGAGCATCTTCTGGTCCACTCTATGGAAGATGATGGATACTAAGCTGATGAAGTCCACAACCTTCCATCCATAGATTGATGGTCAGACAGAGGTGGTAAACTACTTGATTGTTCACATGATTCGGATGTATCACTCCAAACATCCACGCACATGGGATGAGGGACTTCTTTTCATACAACATGGATACAATCGTGCGCTGCACAGCTTGACCAAGCACAGTCCATTCCAAGTATGTTTTGGGTTCCAACCCATAGCACCAATTGATATAGTTGTTCCATTTTCCACCATGGAATATACACCCCATGGAAGATCTGAGGCAACAAAAGCAATAAAGTTTATTGAACAAATGCAACACATCTAGCAATAAGTTCATGACATCCTGGAGAAGATGAATCAAAAGTATAAGCAACACCATGACAAACATAGGATTGCACACCATTTTGCTGTGGGTGACAAGGTTTGGTTGTGGCTTCAAAAGGAATGACTTGCAGGCCCACACAAAAATATTTGACCTCTGTGATATGGTCCCTACACCATCACCAGAAGAGTTGGAGAAAATGCTTTTGAGTTGAACCTACCAGCCTACCTTAGTCTGCATCCAATATTCAATGTAGAGCTCCTCAAACCATATCACCCACCTCTATTGGACACTTCAGTTATAGTATAACAACTAGACATTGATGAGCTTGATCCATAGAGTTTTGCTCTAGTGGAAGAGGATCAAATTGTGGATACTTGGATGAAGACAATAAGAGGACGCTCTATTCCACTTTATCGAGTGGTTAAAAGGGGCCAGCTTAGCCACCAAGGTGAGTGGCTCACAGAGAATCAAATCAAGACACAAATACCACACTTAATGGGGAACATTGATGTAATGGGGACCATTTCTTTTCAAAGAGGGAGGAATGATCCAGGCAATAATTTAGGTGACAATTCGGGTGACAGTTCCACCCCAATTGATGACAGAACTTCTAGGAACCATAACTTTTGCACCGTAGCTCCAATTGACTCGCCCTTTGAATTGTTGGAAAGCTAAGAATGAGTATAATGTCATGAGATGGCATTGATATTAAGCTCAATTAAGTTTGACCCATGAAAACCCAATGGAAGTGCCCCAAATTTTAATTTTAGTAGTGCAGTCTAAAAATAGTAAGTTTCTAAAAATAGTAATTCCTCAAATTCTATATTATTTTAAATCTTGGAAGTTGAACGACTTAATCTCCCTCAAGATTGGTGAACTTCCACATCCTCCCCATGCTTTCAAAATGTGTATAAATGAAGAGGTAACCTGAAATGTGAAGACATACATCTCTTCCCAGAGATGAGCATATATTTGTATTGTGATCTTGAGTAATACTACATCTCTTCTCAGAGAATTCATTGTTATTGCGTTATTTATATGCTATTGAAATATTTATCAACCAGAACTTCTGAGTTTTAGATTAGCATCATTGAGTGATGCATCACATTTATATTGAAATGATGTTATGAGTTATATATATATATATATATATATATATATATATATATATATATATATATATATATATATATATATATATATATATATATATATATATATATATATATAGATGGTTGTTATTTAATTTGGCATTGTGTATTGGCATTTAGATTTGGTTATATTATATAAATTGTTGTGTTTAAGTTTGGTTAATTATTTAAAATGTTTGATGTTTGTAATTTTATTTTTGTTGGAGTAATGTTAATTAATTTGTATATGTGTTATGAATGTTTTGGCATATGTGTAGGAGATTTAGATTTTTGTATTGTATTGGTATATGGTTTTTGTGTTTTTGTTTATATCTCATAAGATGTTTGCGTGTATACCTTGTGATGGTGAGATGCCCTATCTGAACTCGAATGGCATGGAAAACCAATGACCATATTAGTCACGTTATGTTGCTGTAGACATAGACTATGGAAATGAAGGTGCCTATGATGCACTACTAGTGGATAACTATGTAGACTTTGATGCAAAAATCTTAATTAGTTGTCACTCTAAACTGCACTATGATTTGTCTAATTTCTTTCAAATATTTTAATTGGTGTTTGAACTGAAGTTGGGTTCTTATCTCTGTATTAATTTTCATATATATTTATCAATTTTTGGACTAAAATTATTCCCTTGGGTTGATAATTATTCCAAAATATTTTGATTAGTGTGCGTATTAGATGTGCATTATGAGCTCTATAATTATTTCCAAATATTTTGATTGGTGTTCATATTGAATTTGTGGCTTTTGATCTATAATTGTTCTAAATATCTTAATCAACGTACACACTAGAGGTGCATCCTAAACTCTGTGAACTAGTTGCCATCGCTACTGAGGTTGTGATAAAGGGGATCACTGATAAATAATTATCCTAGAAGTCACAGGGCTCGTACAATGAGTGACCAATGGTTCCTTAAAAAGAAATTCTAAGGATAACATCATCATAAAAGAGTGTGATCTAGGAGAGTATGGTGAATGAGGGCCTAATGCCCTTATGTGAACTCTATGATGCCTCTACTAACATATTAATAAATGCAAGCTCTGAGTGCATAGCAATGATCATCTAAATGTCTATTAATTTGGTGAAAAATGACAATAATGCTTATGTAGTACCTGGTGCAAATAGTGTGGTGGATGATGATTAGATGAAGTGTGATCATCCCCTTATCTAGCAGTGTAAGTAAGATGTCATGAGGCCCAACCTTATCTAGAAACTATATAATCACTCTACAGATATCCTATGTGATACTCACTATAGATTGTGTTATGTAGAGTGACTCTTTGCCCTTACTGAGTATTTTTATTGGTTTGTGTTACACTCATTTCTAGATTGGAAGTGGAGTAGGCTCTTTTAACAAATTTGATGACTGAGGTTTTGAGGGGTCTATAACCAAATCTGCCTTTGATTGTGTAATTATTAATCCCAACTATGCCTCTAATAATATAGATGCATTGCATAGATGTCTGAATGATTTAGATGCCTGATATATCAATTTGTCCTTGAGAGGAGATATTAAACCTCTGGCAAAGATGTATTATACTTCTAAATCTATTGGTAGATAAATTAATTGATGCAAACAAGCTTTAAACTGTATAATGTATTTTGTTGTAGGCTTTGTCTTACCCTGGTATAGTGAAGGTAACCTCTCATGTGTGACTAAAGGTCCCTTATTCTTTATATAATGCCTAAGGAAGACTACCTCTAGCTCCTTATATGTATGTAAAGATCAACTATGGAGTGTATGGTGGAACCAATCTAGTGCTTTATCCTTTAGTGACTTTGGAAACCCTTGTAGTAGAATTAACTTGTTTGTAACATGTGCCATGGATTTCTCATAAGCTTGAAGGTGTAAATATGGATCTCTTTGTCCATCAAAGATAGGTAACATCAGTATCTAAAAGTTATGTGGTAACCTCATAGTTGAGATTCTGCGTGGAATAGGATTATTATGGATAATATTGGCATCAACCTAAAATTTCTATGCTTCATTCTCCAAGGTGAGATAATGTACTTATTTTCACATAGTACCCACAACATGTATTAAATAAATTAACACTTATAAAGGTATATTATCATTATCAAGGGGTTCGTTTAATGCTTGAATTTTGTTGTTTTCTTTGGCCATTGGTATATTAGATTAGATATTTTGTTTAAAAAGGGTTGGTGTGCTCTAAATAACCTTTGGAGGTGTGATAGCTTGGACATGGTTAAAGGGAAATAATGTATCACCCTTGTTTCAATTTGTTTGATAAATGGGTTCTACTGTAGTAAGGGGTGTTGAGGGGGATTCATTGGTATCTTTTATGTTATTAGTTTGAATAGAAGGTGCTTTATTCTTTAGTGAATGGGAATTATGCACATAAGAATGTGTGTGTGTGTGTGTGTGTGTGTGTGTGTTTTAACATGTGATCTATTATTTGTTTGAATAAGAGAAATATGTGAAGTAGGAGAAGTAGAATTTGTAGATTCTATGTCATCTTCATCATAATCATAATATTCATCATTATCCCATGGTTCATCAAAATTATAATTTAATTTGTTTGAAGGGGTAAGATTAGAAAAAGTATCATTCACATGCTCATCAAGATATGGAGAAGAAAAATATTTTAAATTTTTACTACTATGTAATGTATCATCATGTGTAAGTGTAATGCAAGGCATTTGTTCACTAGTCATTTTGAAATGCAAGCATGATTATCATTTTCTATTTGAGGATCAAGGGAAGAAGGAGTAACAACCATGTTTTCTTTTTGCATTTTTTGGCATATAGGAGAAGAGTTAGAAACATGCACATTATCTATTTGTGGCAAAGAATCATTGCATTGAGATTGGAATGTGAATGAAAGTGATAAAAGAATTTCATCTACCCTAGTTTATGCATTGCTAAAAGGTGTGACATCTTTTGTATTTGCATTTTAAAATGTAATTTTGAAGGGTAAAGAAGATGCATTGTTCTTATCTAATTTACTTGAAGCATGCAAAAGTGATTTTTGTGTGGTGCACTTATATTGATTTGTTTTGAACAAAAAAGTAGCAAAAGTAGTTGAAAAACTAGGCTCACATTGTAATAAAACACTACCGATAAGAGGTTCTTTTGGCATTATATTGTTAATTTAATTTTTAGGAATAAGATAAGAGTAGGAGGAAAGAGAAGATGATTTATCTAATGTATTCCCATGTTCATTGGTATTTTCATGTGCATAATAATCCTCATATCCATAATTATAATAATAGTTATCATCATCATTGTAAATGAAATCATTATCATTTTCTAATGTATAATCTTAAAAAATAGTCCATTCATTGTTATAATCATGAGAAAAATTCAAGATTGCATCAAGTGGATGAAGGGTAGAAGGGTTTTTAGATGCCATTTTAAACTTGCCAAAGAAGATAGTGTAAATAATGAACAATAAACACACAAGAGGTAGAATATAATCTAACATAAGTATGTGTACAATGTGTTAAACAAAGATTGTAATAGAAAATAAGATTATTGTTGAAACCTAATTGTTATTTTTTGTGTGTATAGGGACCTAGTATATGGATCTAAGGTTTGGGTTTAGGTTTGTGTTGAAAATATTTTAAATTGAATTAAATAAATAAAACCCTAGTATATAATTAATTAAATTACCTAGGTTAATTAAAAAATTGAAAATCAGATTTATGTAACCCTAATTTAATGTGCAAAATTAAAAAAAGGTAAACCCTAAGGAAAATTAGGGTTTTTATGCAATATTTAAAGTAAGTGAGGTTCACCAAATGATTTAACCTTTTAGGGTTTTACTATGTGATCCTAAGCTAGATTAAAGGGTTGGGTCTATTGTTAATATAGAATAAAATTAGAATTTATTGATTCTATGTAACTTTCCAAAAGTAGTAAATACAAAGAGAAAGTGGACTTATCTGGATATACACACAATTTCTTACATATCTAAATATTAGAGATGACTGAGTAGACAGAGAGGAATATTTCATTTATCAACTATTTTTCGAGATATGGCTCTGGATAATAGAGCCCCCCTTAGGATAGTAGCACCATGTGGCATTAGTGTCCTTCTTGTAGTGACTGTCTGCAACTTTCAAAGAAGATACGAGAGTTCCTAAGGATCCTGTAGGTGATTTTCAGTCATGTGGGGGCTAATTTGTGTCATTATTTTGGCTGACTCTTCTCGAAAACCCTAATGAATATTTGCACACATGAAATAATGAACTAATCAAATGCTAAAGGAAAGAAAAAATTGGGTTGTGGGTTGTTACAATCATATGGAGTAAAACCCCTATTATCCTAACCACTACCTACATTAACCCCAATGTTAAGGGTCTTAGATCACATGTAGTTCTCCCTTAGAGAATGTGCACCATCAACTTACATGATGTGTTAGGATGAATTTCACTTAGGCCCTTCTTTGATCAAACATGTAAATGTATAGGTGTGAATGTTGAGTAGTATGCAGAGTATTTGAGTTGTACTATTAGTTGATTTTATGTAAATAAGTGCCAAAATAGTAAGTGATAGATGTAAAATGCCTTGTGAGGCTCTTTATATAGGAGGATCTTTGTTTGAAATATAATACCTTGTTCGTTGGCCGACAAGTCATGAAAATGATATAATAAAATATAAGAGAAGGATCATGGAGGGGTCAGGACTCAAACACGGGTGAAAGGGCCCATCAAACACTAAAGGCAAAAGTGGACAATAGTGTCATGTGGTGCTACTATCCTCAATATGTTGTAAATCTTCAAAGGCTCTGAACAAAGCAAAAATCAAGGATGATAGGCTAGGGGTCCTTGAGAGTGGGAAAAGGTGACCTGTGACTGCTGGAGGTGTCAAAAATAGTGAGAAAAAGGCACAAGTGAAAAAAGACTGTAACCGTCACTAAGACCCTTTCTGTGAAAGAGCAATAAAAGACATGGTACTTATGGTTGCTTGATCAAATTAGGGTGTTTACATAACCTCTTTCATATTTTGTTTAGTTTCATTATTAGCACTTTCATTAGGCATATGATTTGATACTTCATTGGTTTGAGCCATCTTAGGTGGAAAAAATAGGAAGTTCCAAGTGTTCAATAGAGACACCACCTAATCTAAGGCTATGCCTAGGTTGCATATAGATAGTAGAAAAATTGAAAAAAAAATAGCACTGAAAAACCTCAAGAGGCTGAATACCCTAGGGCAAGCCAAGGTTTGCTTAAAAATACACAGAGTTCAGGTTTACCAAATGTTTAACCCTAAATTTATAATGTGGGGTATCTAGGGTAAGAAATATAGAAGTAATTCTAACATAAGGGTGATAAATTAATCTATTGCAAGCCAATTAATAGAAAACTCATATAACCAATATTCTAAATTTATACAACTGAGATTGCTAAATATAGTAAAGTATAACTATTGAAAGTTATTGCAATAAATAAGAAATAATAGTACTTAGTTGGTTTACTGTACATTGACAAATTTAGCCTAGAAACATGTGTAAATTATGCAAGATCAGTGTTTCGAATTAGTAATCAGATCTAAAAATTATACTTCTATGGCCACATACATTACCATTAGATCTAGACACTACTGTCGATGTTAGTGTCTAACTGTGATATAAGTGTCTAATATAGAATAATGGTTGGATCAAGATGGACCAAATTCATTATTTTGGGGTTTTTGTCACCTTTTTGATGATGTATTTAGATATGGAATACATATTATTGCTCTTTGTTGATTGATCAAACCTTACTTCTTCACCTTTCTTCACCCTTGGATAGAATTTTCCTAAAAATGGGTTAGTGGGCTCATGGTGTTGAGCTACCCCAAAGCCCCTTTGTCAATGGGCACTACCTACATAGCCAATATTCCAAGGAGGGTCTTAGAGTTATGTAGTTATCCTCTATGTGTGGGAAAGTGTGTGCACAAGGGTACATTATACTATATGAAGATGCATGCAATAATCTAACTTATGATTTGATAAATATCACTCATGGGATACTTTTTGAATGCTTCAGACCTGTGGCATAATTGCACCTATGCTTGGTATGAAAATAGGGATGAGTAGGGTAGATTAAAGTGCTTGTACAATTGATTAATTTAACTTTAATAGGTGTTTGTTTGGTATTTTCTATATGAATAATGAAAAGGCTTAGACTTTATTTATACCACACATTTTGAAAACATTTCGCTATAGGGTTCAATAAGACAATTACGCTGACCCATGGGTTTCAATCATTTTGTGATTTGTATGAATTTTGGTTTTTGGACACTAGATAAAAATTTGAACACTACCATTGGCAGTAGTGTCCCTTTGTGGCTGCTAGTGTCAAGAGGGCTAGAAAACATGTACGAATCTAAAACTGACAGTGAATGATGTTTATCTTGTTTTAAGCTTTTAGTATAGTACGTGGGATTTGGGTCATCAAAACGATATGGATCAGACTAATAGATAAGCATTTAGGCACAATGAAATGGCAAATATGAACCTTTCGGTAGTAGGGAGGTCTTGAACTAAAGGGTAGAGCCCTGATTGATATTTGTCAAATGTACAAGATTGAGATGCTATAAATATTCAGTTTTAGTATCTACAACTGTGAGCCCAATAACCCATTTTTAGCAAGGTAACCTAACCTAAAGTTGAGAGCTAGGGTTTGAGATAAAAATAGTCATCGACACCCTGTGCATGAGATCCACATATATGATATGAAAGGTGACAAAAAATCCATAAAGACCCAGGTGGTTGCATCTTAATACAGTGAACATTTCATACATAACAGTTATGTCAGGATTTAAATAGTAGCATCGACACAAGTGTCCACAGGGTGATGCAAGTGTCCACGTAGTCAAAAAGAATATTTACAGGACTTGAAGACTAGTTATTGAACACAAGATAACTTATTTCCATTACTGTACATTTTAGATCTATTTGTGCATCATTACATAAACTAAGTCTTATTTCTTATTCGTGATTGTGCAATCAAAATACTATTTAAACATTATACTTTCTATATTTAGTATTTTCATAATTCAACACTAAAATAGAATATTAAATACTAAATTCTTTAATTCGCCTACTTTTAAAAATATGTTATTTCACTCTTGACTACCCTATTCCTCTTAACCCTTAATTCCAAAAAGAGTTAAACACAAACATAGTTGAAAGTTCATTTCAGACAACAAATAACACTCTTTTCACAAACATAAGATGTATAATTTTTTAAAAAAGAACATAAATATAATTAATAAACATGAAGAACATACAACAAAACATAATACTAAATAAACAATATTTTGAAAAAAAACTCTATTTTTCAACAAAACCATATCCCATACATTACATTTGACGACTCTCACACCATGATTAGTAGCCATCGACTAAGATGGAAAGACTCAAAGAGAACGTCCCAAGTGATGCAAAAATAAGGAACATGAAAATTTTATTTGGATCATTTTCATTTTTTAACTAATTGCAAGGAAAATAAGCTATTTAAATAATAATAAGTTGTTTAATAATAAGTTGTTTGGCAGCATTTAAAAGTGAAAAAAAGTTTGAAGTGAAATGGGAAATGGGATAGCCAAAGCCACATATATCTATATATATATGTGCATGGCGGACTCAAAACTGAATATAAACGGAATTGGATGATAATGAATGTATTGTGTGATGGTACGAGGTCACATGAGGGCGTGGATTAAGGGCTTAAATATAGGAGGAAGCTCTAATTTCCCTCCTCTGCGACTCAGACTCTCCCTCTATTCCTATCGGTATCCCTCCCTAACCAATGCGCTTTCATCATCATCATTTGATTGATATCCATCCCATTCATCCCAGTGAAGTGAAGAATGGAGGGTGGTTTGAGTCCCCGCTCTGTGGATGACGTTTTTAAGGATTTCAAGGGCCGTCGCGCTGGACTCATCAAGGCCCTTACCACTGGTAACATTTCCATTTTTTCCTCCTCCCCTTTCTTTTCTCTCCGCACTTTTTCTCATCATCTCTTTCTATTCCTTTTGCCCTTCCAGAAGTGGCGGATTTTTACCACAAGTGCGATCCAGGTTAGTTTGTTATTTTAACCCACTATTTTCTGACATTTTTGTTATATTTTTTATTGGGTCATCTCTGTTTATTGTAGCCTGAATCTCAGAGATATTAGCATCTCGTGCTCCCTTTATATTTTATATTGGAATGTATACTTATCCCCCATTGCGCTGTAATGTTTATATTAAATACAGGAGAAATCCCAATAATATGTAGAGAAATATTTAGGAAAGCAGAATCAGGGATCGTCAATTTGGTCCTATAATGTCAAACCCTTCTTTCTGCTTCCATTAAAAGGGTTCCTAAAGCCCTACCGGTCAAAAATATGTTTAAATATATCTCTGGTGAAAAATAACATTAGAGTCTCCATTCTAACTAGTGCCATTTCATAACTTTTTTTCATAGTTGTCGGAAGTCTGAATATAGGTGAGATTATCTAAACAATTGATTTGTTTCAGCACCAGTCCAAAATTTTAACTGTAAATTTTACACTGTTGGATTTTCCGAAATACTAACATTAAACAAAACCATAGAGATGGCAAGTATTTGCTTAGGTTTTTGTATACCCTCACACTTGACATCTTCCTGCTGGTTCATAATTCTGATGTCATCATCTCTGTTTTAGTGAACGGTATCCCTGTTTCTTACAGACCCCATTGCGCTTATTACCTATTATGCATACCCTGTCATATGTATATTTGAAAGTTAATAGTCACGTTACTGTCTGTCTGATTTGTATGGCGTCGGCCTTTGCAAGCCAAACCAGTAGTGGGGTCAATGAATATTAGAAGTATGTGTATGATTGTGAGAACTATTTTTTATGCCTTTTTTGAATTCACATAATCTTCATGGAGTAGACTTGCGGTCAATATCCAATATTGCCTGGATTTTTGGAGATTCTTTGTGCAGATTGCTTCTCCCTTTATTATATTTCCTAGGGTTTCTGCAAGTTCACGACATTTCTTGGAACTAGTTTGCAGCTGAAACGACAGTGTCAAGTATCTATTTTTCCTCAATTTGGTATCTTTCTTTTCTTCACATGCTTGGCTACATCTCCCTTGCCTTCCATCATCGCTTTGCAAAAATAAGAAAAACAGGAATAGCTAAAGTTGAAAGGCTGTTTGTTTGTGAATTCTTTAGATTAGCAAGTTTAGCCTGTCACAAGCATAAAAGGGAGCGTCTGATTACAGAGCCAAAGCCACCAAAAGCCATGATGATGCGTAGACCATTCTCCTTGTCACATAAAATATTTGCACGCCTCCAGAAGTGATCATCACTAGTAATGCAAATAGGGCTTACCCTTTTATTACTAGCTGTTTTGTCTAACAGCAGTCTCAAGGTCTCCCGTATCTTGAACATTTTGAATTTGCAGCTTTGAGTTATTACCAATACCAAGTATTTTTGCCTTTCTTGTAATTTGATTTGTAAATTCTTGAAGCATTGCAAAACTATTGCCCTAGTTTTTTTTTCCGAACATGTGTAGTATTAAGCTGATTTTTTTCAACATAACTAGCAACATACTAATGTTATCATCTTTAGAAAAGGAGAACTTGTGTCTATATGGTCTCCCAAGTGAAGATTGGGAAGTAAATTTGCCTGCCGAGGAGGTGCCACCTGAACTTCCCGAGCCTGCTCTGGGTATCAACTTTGCAAGGGATGGCATGCAGGATAAGGATTGGCTTGCACTGGTAGCAGTTCACAGTGATTCGTGGTTACTTGCAGTTGCATATTATTTTGGTGCACGGTTTGGGTTCGACAAAAATGAAAGGTGTGTTTCTTTCACAACTGGGCAACTTGTAATTGTTGTATGAGATTATTTTGGTTAATAGAATGATTCTATTAGAAATAGCAAAAGCTTTCACAGGCCAAGTTATTGTTCTGGGTTTGGCTAGTCCTCATCCTGGCTGGTTTCTGCATTTCGTAAAAGAGGGGTTGTCTCTGATGGTCTCTCCGGCCCTTAAAATATTCAATCTAGGTCCAATATGCAGTCATCTCGATCTGTATCCTTTCTACTGCATCAGTTTGGCTGCCTATCCTGTCATTCATATTCTCCATTTCTTTTGTCTGCATCTTTTTCCTGCACTCAAGTTGTGCAATATCCTGCTTTGCAGCTTGATTTGCCTTGTCTGACTTGCTATAGCTTGCTGCAGCCTGGTGAATTATGTCCTCAAATAGTTCATACTTGGAACATTCTCTCTAACCCATTCTTTGAGCCACATCTTAGTCAAAATTGATAACTATAGTTTGAGTTGCAAAGAAATATATGTCTGAAATGCAAAAAGAAAATGGAGGCCTGTCTATTCAATTCTTCTATGTGTCATAATAAATGTCTACATTTGTACATGTCTACTCCCTCATAAAATTTTCTAATAACATTGATATACCTTAGGTTGGGACATATTTTTGGGTTATATATACAAGTTTGTGATTATCTATATTTGTCTAAGTAGCTGATCCTGTTACCAGTACGAATATGGCGGGATGTGGATATGCAGATTTGGTGATTTTTTTTGGGGCCTCAATACGTTTTTGGTTATGGCCGTACAAATATATATATATAAAATATAAACATTACTACCAAATATGCAGAATTAACCACATTATATGTATAGAGTAAACAAAATAAGTTAAATAACCACAAAACATACTGATAATTCAATGCCAAATGTCATGATATTCAGTGGTCAAACTTAGATTAGTCTTAGAACAAGTACATAGTGCAAATGTTGCAATCTATGGACAAAAATCAAGGCAAATCAGTATATTAAAGTAGGTTCATTGTAAAGGGCTCACACATACCAATAGGTCCAATGTGAGTATTTTTCTAAATGTGTCAAAAATAATAATAAAGAGGTTATCTATAGTTTTACATACCCTACAACAGATAACTTGTCCCTAACATCCTAACCAAGTTTGTATGATGGCAGGGAATGGATAACCCAAAGAGCTTTTCTTGTACATTCATACACATGTAGAGAGGATGCATGAAGTGCAACCCTTCGAAATGATAAATACATATTTTTGATGACCACCATGATGAAGACTAGAGTGTGACCATACAAGAAAGAAGTGATGGAAACCATTTGAGTAGGCACCATTTGACAATAAGATGGCCGGTACTTCCTCCAAAGAGAGATTATGAGCCCACTGTAATTTCCCACAAAAGATCAAACGGGTCCGCAACCTTTAACTGCTGGTAGCAAACACCCCCAACTTTGAAATAAACAGGCCCACTGTGTTTATATTAAATTGTTTTTTGAAGTCCATATTTGACTTTTTGTCAAGTGAAAAAAAAGATAAATAAATTTAAAAAAAAAAACTTTTCTGGCCATGGATCTTGCCTGGATACGGCCAGGGATCGCTGGGAGCCCTGTGGATACGTCCTGGGACGTATCTGTGAGTATCCACAGGGCTCCCGGTGTTTATTGGATGCATCCAGGAAGGATTGTATGTGAATCCATTTCCGAGCAGTATTGTAACAGCATCTGGGGCCCTATACAGCAGTATCCGATAACTTAGATATTTGTGGGTTATCATCAAGCTAATCTTGAGTGCCCCATGCGTTGAAGTTTCTTCACTTCTGTTTTTTCCATTGAAGTTTCTTTACTTCTGTTTTGTTGTTGGTTCAATTCATGTAAATGGTACTGTTTCCTAAGCAACACTCCAACAATTTCTTAATCTCTTAGCACAGCTCAACACAATATTTTCTTTCATGTTTTGATTGCTTTTAGCTATCCTAGAAAAACAATATTGTCTTGTTTGTGAGTACCCCCAGTTTCTGCACTGTCTTTTTTGCTTTTAGCTATCCCAGAAAAACGTATTATATTTGCTGTTTAATGTAAAATATCTTATCTCTAAAAATTGTAAGGTAAATCATCACTAAATATTTCCCTTGCGGGTATTATGCTAATAGTCATTTTGCCCCACAATTTTGTTTGACAGAGTTGTTGTCCCTCTGAGATACTGACTTACCTTTTCAGATTTCCTTGTTTATGTTGTTGTAGCCAAGTTATGTATTGTTTGGTTGCTGTAATGCTGTTTGTTGAGATATTTATATTAAATTAAAAGGCTGTCATTAGAAGACCTTTTTTTTCCGGAGTATGGAAAGGAATTTATTTTTGCAACTTTTGATTAAAAAGTTTTGAAAATATCTAATAGCCAAGTTGGATGGTCCAAGTGTGAAATCAAATCACATCAAGCTTGTCAGTTAGTGTTGGTCAGAAGTGGTTAGAGCAACAATAACTAAAAGAAAGTTGTTTGGAATCCGTGGAGAACCTAGGGAGCAATTGGAAGGCATCAAAAAAATGCAGAAAGCATAAAAAGTTGGAATATTGAGGGGGACAGATGGTCAGTGGGAATTATTGAAGTCTAAAAATATACATTCCCAATTGAGGCACGGTATAATTGCATTACGACATGTTGTATAGCAATTTTCTCTTATAATAAACTACTGTAAAGAATATCTACATGTACAGCGCAGCAACAATGAGAACTATGAGAAAACCACCATTTCTCATATTACTGAACAAAGAGAGTTGATTACTATAGTCAATGTCTGGGTGTAGATATGGGGTCATAAAGTGTAGATGGTGAGCTGTGACAATGGAAAAAGATCCTAACATATTATACTATCATGATTAAGAGGTTTTTCCTCCCAAGTTTACATGATATTCGTAGAATGTTTTGCTAGACACAGTGGGTGAATCATGTTTAGGACGTTTTGTGGTTAACAACATTTGCTGATCAAGAACGTTGCAGGCAATCCATGGAAGGCCTAGGGGGTAATTCAATGGCATTAAGAAAATGCATAAAGCAGAAGAAGTGATTTTGAGAGGGACAAATGCTAACTCTGAATTACTGAAGTCTAAGAATAGACATTCCCAGTTGAGGCATGGTAGAATTGTAGTACATTATGTGTTGTTCAGAAATTTTATCTTATAGTATTTTACTGTAAATAATATCTACATGAACAGCAGTGGCAACTATGAGAAACCCACCAATTCACTTATGACTGGACAGAGAGATTAGTAGTTAATCTAGGTATAGATACGGAGGCATAGAATGCAAACTGTGAACTACGACAATAGTAGAAAATGTTAACACAACTAGCTTAACATTTTTTTCCTCCCAAGTTTGTGTGATATGTGTATGCTGTTTTGTTGAACACAGTGGGGGAATAGTATTTCGGACCTTTTTTGGTTAATTATAAAACCCGATCATGAAAATGTTTTCCTTTTCATTGAGTCTTGCCACATGTAAATGATGTATACACGGAGGAAACAATGATCTTTTGTGTGCCGTGTTTGACTTGCAACTTGGTTCTGTACAACTGTCTTTGTTCATGTCATCTCCACAAAATCAAAGACACGTAGAGTGGAGTTTCATACAATTCTGTGATGCGTACATTAATTCTGTTTGGATTGGGGGTTATGATTTATGACAACACTTTATTTGCCTCTATCGGTAACATTAACATGAGTAGATTTGTATTGTATCTGCTTCTTGTTAAATGTTTTGTTGAGTTCAAATTATATATTGATATTTTCAGTGTAAAATTGGAAATCAATCTGTTCTTAACATTTCTGTTGATAGTTAATTGTGTAGGACTTTTATCTGAAAATGATGAATATGTGATCGCAGAACCGGAAGACATGGCTAGATGCATAGAATCACTTCAACATGAACGGTATTCCAAAATTATGTCCCCATTTGGCACTGAATATGACTTGAGCCGTAGTCAGTCACTTTGGAGAAATTGACAATTAAATTGAAATGGGCCTGGGCTCTGCTGACGGAAGTTTTTTTTTAGAAAACTGTATTCATGTGTGTGCATTGATAAACACTATTGAGTTACAAGGTATTTTAATGTTAGAAGTTGTGGGTCTAGGGTAAATTTGAATATACTGTCTTTAATAAATGCTTATTTGTATTCTCATGAAAGGATCCCCTACCCCCCCCCCAGGCCTTGCCTGCCCTGCCCCCAGCACCTGCCATCTTTGTAGTTTGTACAGTTTGTGCGGCGTCTGTATTGCCTTTCAAATAAATTGTCTTTTATCCAGTTTGGTTTATGTTTTGATTGGAGTGAAATTGGGCTGATGACAGGAAGCGTCTTTTCAACATGATCAATGAACTTCCAACTATATTTGAGGTAGTGAGTGGGACTGCAAAGAAGCAAGCAAAAGAGAAATCAAGTATAACCAATAACAGTAGCACTAAAAGCAAGCCTAATGCAAAAATGGTGAGTGTGTGCGCCCTGTTATAGCAAACAGATGTATAAAACTATGCAAAGTGTAGCTATGTTAGTGTTGTTTTTCACTGAGTGAGGATCGCGGAAAGTTTTCATATGTATGTTTTATTGGCCACTATGTTGCCCATGCTTTAAAAAAATACTAATGCCTGATTTATTATAACTTGGTTATGGTGTTAAGCAACATGTTTCTGAATCACACACAAAAGCATCAAGATTGCCACCTAAGGTAGAAGATGAAACACCTGATGAAGAGGACGACGAGGAGCATGGTGAAGCTGCTTGTGCAGCTTGTGGAACCTCTGGGGATCCTGATGAGTTTTGGATCTTTTGTGACCATTGTGAGAAATGGTACCATGGAAGATGCGTGCGGATGACACCTGCAAGAGCAGAACATATCAAACAGTATAAATGTCCAAATTGCAGTAAAAGGGCCCGTGTTTGAGATGGTGGCATATATACTTTTCTGTTTTGACATATTTGGCTCATGGTGGCTTCAAGTTGAGTCACAGTGATTGCGCTTATCTTGGAATTAGAAGGTTGTAAGTTTAGATATTCAGTGCTGACGCTATTCATGACATTTTGGGACATGCTTCATGCAGCATTTGTATGAATATTGGGCTGGTTGTTTACAAATTGTAAGTCAGTTTCAGAAGCTATTTTGATGAATGTTTCAAATAATTTATTTTGTGTAGTGCTGTGATTACGTAATTTGGTTGTCTTTCTTTTTAGGTCTTGAGTTTCATGGATTTCTTGAATTAGTTTATTATTCAATGCTTGGTTGGTAGATTAGTTTATAGTAAAGTTGAAAACATAGGGTAATCAGAGTCTGGATGGAAGCATTTGTGTTATAATTAGTTATGTCTGGGCTAATCCAGCCTTTGTTGGAAATATTTCTCACACGAGGATAAACTACAACCTTTAGTAAGGTACACCATATTGATTAAGCTACAAGGTTAATATTTCCCACAGCAGACATGCCAGTAATTTTCCTGGGATCCACAGGTTTGTGTATTTTTCATTCCTTGAGTCGGTCTTTTGGTTTGGACTCTAATTCACAAGCATGTGGTTCTGAATTGTTTGGAAACTTGTTTACCATAGTCCAGAAAACTCGGGTTCAGGGACGAGGACTCTGTCCCTGTTCGAGTACACCGCTGGTACCCACATCTGTTGTCGTCTATATTTAAAAGCAAAATAGTCATTATCCTTATTCATATACGCTCCTACCACCTCCGAGGTCCCTTAACCATGTCCCACACCTTGTGGCGACTATGATTAAATCTATTGAAACTTTATAAATATGCAAGTCAGCTATTCTATTTGGAAAGCCTGTCCTGTTGCATCTTGCCTCTGCTTAGATCTAAGCAAAAGATATGTTTGCAGGTAAGTAAATAATTAAAAGCCATAGAGACATGTCTGGTTTCTCTTCTAGATAGAGGAGAGTTCTCAAACAAAATGCAAATACATAAGACCTGAAAAAACGGAAAGTGCAACATTGGGAGGTATTTTGAATACAAAGGCACATGGGAGGGGTTAAAATAACAAAATATTGATCAATAGTTCTTTCCTAGCATGCTGCTATTGAGAAACTTCCCAAGGCTCCTAACAATGAAGCAGCGCTCATTTGAAGCAAACCTGAAACTTGGTCTATGTAAGGAAGCCAAAGATTTAGTTGACTGTAACTGTGAAACATAGCATATGCCTTAAAACCTTGTTATTTACTTGAAGAGCTGCTGGCCAAAATCAGGGAAAATTCTCTTTTTAGGGTTGTTTTGTGGTTTAGTAAATGCAATGAATGCTAATATGCCTTCAGAATGTTTACATGGCAACCATAATGGTCTTGATATATAATCCATTTGAGCATGTTGTTGATATATGCTTAGAGATTTTTTTAGATACCTAAAAATGGCCCTTGGCATTTATTTAGTGTCACTCCATATGTGTTATGCACATTTGCCTATGGATGGGTGATTGGTCCAAATTCAACAGAATTAAATTGTAGTGGCAACTTTTAAGGCTTGATCTTCCTTTGCACATCCCCTTGCAAGCACCACATTAACCTCTTTTAAATTTGGGTGCAGCCATCTAACCTTTCCACCTTTTTAACATCTAACTGTTGGAGGTCAGCTTGTATGCCAATTTTGTCAAAGTTTGAATTCAAGTCACCTATAAATAGACAAAAGGATAGGTTCATTTGATTATCAAGTGGAATCAATGACTTACGTAGTTTTTAGCAAGTAGTTTTGTTGAGAGCACTTTGTTGATGCTAATTTTGTTATGCAATTTCTATTTATCGACTAATAATTTCTGTGTACATCTTTTGACAAATCTGAACAGGTGGCCTAACCTAATGCAAACCCCCAAAACCAAACCATTATCCATTCTAGACACACAGGGTTTGCTAATTTTAGGACACTAGTTGAAGCGCACAATTAGGGTAGAAGGTGATAATGATTTAAAATGTCGAGGATCCTCATTCTCAATGTGATTGTTTTATTTAATTAGACATTATTTATTGTATTTGATGATGCCTACTTAGATGTAGGCATATTTTTGTACTACAATAACTAAAACACTGTGCAACATAGAGATTGACACTTAGAGACATTTGGTTACCGCTCATTGCATATCAAATCCATGTTAATATGTACTTAGGCTACTAATAAACTTTTATTTGCTCCTTCATTGCCGTGGTCCATAAAGACAATCGATTTGTAGTTGTATTTTTTTTTTGGGGATTTGAATGCGTTATCTACTTGTAAAAGTTTTGATTTATACCGTTGGGTGCATGTGTTAGATTTCATTATTTTCAAGATTCACATATCTATAAAATATTGATCATCAATGTTCTCAGCAAATCTACCCACATGCACATGAGTTAATGAAGAGTGTAAAGCGAGTCTCTCAAACACAAAATGTAGGTGCACCAACAATTGAGGGATCTATTTATACAATTTCTAGTTTCAAGCAGCTCTTGTCATTCAATTTCTAATTTGTTAATTTTTTACATAAAACATGTGTTGTATTGTATTTTTATTTATAACATTGCTCCTTTGGTTCAGATTTTGGCATGCTGACAGGGTAATTGGTTTAAGTGAACATCACAAATTTACTTCCTAGCATAATGGATGATGGTCATTGTTAATTTATCATGTTGTTGAGTGTGAGGGCACAATTCGCAAACTATTGATATTGCGTTCATTGCAAAGGGTGTATCTTCTTATAGACAACCCATAATTTTTTAAGACGAGGTTTATTGGAAAAGCTTATTTTAAGATGACCTTTTCGATATATATTTGGCAAGGTATCAGAATTTTTTTTTGATGTAGTGATCATAGAAAATGGCAACACATGAATTTATTCGCTTGGTCTTATCCCTATAATAGTAGGACATGAGTGGTAAACCAAATATCAATAAACACACGATAGAGCTCACTAATAATTCTCAACAGTCTTAGAAAATTTTTGACTCCACTGATCGAGCAATTCTTGGCGGTCATAGAAGAGTTTGAATTTGTAGCTAATTATTGTAGTTGGATTTATAATTATGTCAACCCCCATTTCTTAGTCTTAGTGAATTGAGGCCTAGTTGGACACATGAAAGCAACAAGAGGCCTCAAGAAGGGGGAATTAATCTTGTGTTACCTATTTTTCATCTTAGGCAAATCTTTGAGTAGATCCAGGATTGTAGCCGAGCAAGAATTAAAGGCTTAAAAGTCTTACTATTACCTCCACAACCAAGGCACTTTGACATGTCCAATTTGTTGATGACATTGTCTTTATGTAAATTGAAGTGGTGGAGGCTTGTGACCTCAAAATGATTCTTATAGCACACTACCAAACTTTTAGGCATCTCATAAGCAATGATAAGTCAAAGGTACCCTTTTGAATGTCCAACTGGGGCCCCATAAATGGTTGACAAGGATTCTTGATTATGAGATATGGACATGTTTATGGATATGAGATATGGATATGTTTAATGATATGTTTATGGATATGTCGGCTTATCAATCTCCCCCTTGGTTCAAGTGACACTTTATGAGAGATGTTGTAGGTGGAGTTTAAGATGTAAATAAGAAGACCAAAGTATCCTGAATGGGATTCCAAAGACTAAGGTGTACCTCTTTGGTTCAACTTCTCTCCTTAAAAATCTAAAGACCTTGTGCAAACATAGACCTCCATAAGTATTAACCAGTATACCCTAATTCTTCATCTTCTAGTAAAGGCAAGTTTTTGTACACAAGAAAAACAAAACAATATTTTACTTATATAAATATGACATATGGGAACCCTATATATACAGATCCAACTAAAAATCACCTATTGATCTGAATTGGTACAATAATAAATATTCAAAGCAAAAACATTATTGTGTTAGCTAGAGTTTATATAGTGCAATGGGCACAAAAAGTATCGAGTAGGCCTGATATTATAAAAAAGATACCACATGTAAGAAAATGACTATGTCGGACATGGCTATAAAATATAGGTATCAAAACAAAACTAACTCGACATGGGTGTGTTAGTTGGGGAAAATCATGGAACTAGGCAAAAGACTCATAAAGCAGGGAAAAGGGCATTAGAAGAGGCTAAAACGATCAAATAGTATGATAATGAGTGTACATGTGTATAATAGGTGATCATATAAAAATATATTATACAATACCATGAGTTGGCGCAATCCCAATCATGGTACACTCTTTAAGATGTGCACTCAGGGAGATTGATGTGTCGACAAGCCCTGCAAGATAAATCATTAATAACATACAAATATAAGTTTATACATATGCTCCACTCAAAGTTCATCACATGTCATAATAATGTAACATAGGATGGAGTTTTGGAAAAAAAACACATCAACACAAAGGGTAAAAGTAAGGCTATACATAAACGATCATAAATATATATACATACCTTCACTTACCTGGTTGGAATGAAAATAAATGATATGCGTTGAGAGAATTGTGCTAAAACGACTCTAGTAGGATAGACATAATTTTTTTGATGTAAAGTGCCAAAACTATGTTGCAATTGCTTTCGCAGGTTTGAAAAATAATAGAAAAATGTAAATTTTTATAAAAATACTTTGTTAGTACCACAAAATTCCTTGGGACATAGGATTTTAGTGTTGCATTTGATTCGTCACAAGGACCTATGAAAACAAAGATATGATTGAAAATTGAAATCTAAACAACAAATTGGGAAGGTTCAAATTTTGATATGAATACAATGAAAATATATTGATTTAAAAATTCTTTGTTTTTGAGATATTGAGAAGGGAAACCATTTCTAATGTGGAGAGAGATGATGTTGAGAGGACACAAAGACAAACATAATGGAGGGTGTTGGGGACTTATAGGAGCATCCATTAAAGTAGGACATATAATTAATATTAGGATAGGTAGATAGGGTAAATCTTGGAAAACTAAATGTTGGGGCAAATACGTCTGACAATTTTTTCTCCAAAAAATGTCAAATTGAAGATAAAAATCTGATGGGCAATGGGTAGGTCATAATTTTTTTTATGTTTTGAAGCATGCATAATTTTTAGGGGCCTAAAGAGAAATCGCTATCTTGAGATCACTATATTGGCCAAAGCTATACATTTATGTGGGTGGGAAATTAAAAGTTGATGGATACAGTTGTATTGAATCGATGATATAGTAAATAGATAATTTGGTCAATACTACTAAGTATTTGGAAAATAAATTCGCTGATACAATTATACACAAAATAATAAGATTGCTGATATAGTTAAGTAGCAACTAGAATGGGATGATATAGTCAAATCAATAACCAAGGCAATAAAAGACAAGTTACATCATTGATACAGTAGAAAAAAAGATGACTAATATAATCGAAAAAGATGTATATGGCCGATACAATTAAGTAGATGGTTGATATAGTAGAAATTTAACCACATGGCCGATATAGTTAATTTTTATGATTTTGTGTATTTTTTTCTGCTTATCTATATTTTTCATCGATTTTTGTTTGACAAGAGACTAATTTGGATATTTTGTTTAGCATTTTTAGGTGTAGAGTCTACCATGACTGTGGAAGGCTATTGATTCATCCCAACTTCTAGATTTACTGACCAAACATTCAAATGAGGATCAAGCTTAATTGATTATCTTGGGGTTTAAATGTTTTATGGAAATATGTAGGATGCCTCTTGTATACACATAATATTTTTCACTTTTATCATTTAATGATGCTTTATCTTGTAGCATCCTATCGAGCGTCAATTCCCTGAGTGCAACCCTTAAAAGGTGCATTAGGAAAGGGGTGTATAGGCCTTTAGTGCTTTATGAGAGATGTTGCTATCTATGTCATGATCATATCATTATTATTTTTAATTTAGCTTCCTCAGATTTGCCTTTCTACCTACCTCCTTCCATCCTACCTCAGTTAGTTTATCAGTTTGCCCATTTCTTACTACATTGACCTAGGTCGATGCTGTTTGTTTTGTACCTATTCCCTTATCATACTATATCATCCTGGTTGATGCCATTATGAGTGTGTCTTTTGGCATTTACATTGTTTCTACTTGGCCGACATAGTTCAATGTCAACTAAATCCTCTTAACTACATCGAAACATGTCAATGTCATCAGCTTAGCCTTTAGGTTGAGTTTAGGTATTTGATCATTATATTGTTTAATTTTAAATTTATGTGTGGATATAGGGTTAAGAAATATAGAAGTATTTCTAACACAAGGGTGATACACTAATTTACAGTAGGCTAATTAATTAGAAAACTCAGATAAATAATATTTTGAATTTATACAACTGAGATTGCTAAAAATAATAAAGTACAACTATTGAAATATATGGCAATAAATAGGAAACAATAGTACTTGGTTTACTGTGCACAGACAGATTTGAATTAAAAATGTGTAAAGTATGTAGGATCAGTGTTTTGGATCAGTGATTAGATTCTATAAATTATACTTTTATGGCCACGGACACTACCGTTGGATCTAGACACTACCATCTGATACGACCTAGGCTCACAAAGCTCTGACACCAATTGTTAGGATTAAGAGCACACTTGATTACCTTTGTATAAAAAACTAAACACGAAATTTAACCAGAAGTAAAATGTAACTAGAATTCAGAAATAACACATAATATGAGAGACAATACACACTTGTATTCAACTCATCCAGAAGGAAATACAATAAAAAGATCACACTCTTCCCACACCACTTGGGCGTACCAGTAATCTTCCCTCAAGAGTTCTCTCTCTCAATTACAAACACAATCAACTCAATAACCGAGTTGGTGTTTCAACCAGTCAGTAACAATACTGCCAGTACCACCGAGTACACACACATACTCCAAGTCTGAGTACACCACGTATTCCAAGTAGATCTCCCTGATCTTGCTCCCTGATGTGTTGCTGATCTCTTTTGACCTTGCTGCCCCGCAGATCTCTTTTGACCTTGCACACACACACACCTACAGATCAACCAACCTTACTTACCATTTAGATCTCACTTGATCTTGCTATACCGCAGATCAACCTAGTCTTGCACACCTGCCGACCTAGATCTTACACTCGGGAAGAACCCTTGTCCTTGACTCACCAAGTCCTTATGATTCTCCAAATTACAATACGGCCCCATGAGTCTATTATATAGATCCCATTCAAATAATAATTAGACTTTCCAATTACAATAATTAAAAATGCAGCTCAAGACTAAAATTAGTCTTTACATGCAAACTGGCCGTTCAACAAACTAACTGTTTATGTAACTAACAGTTCTGAAACGCACAGGCAATCGACGTCGATCGCTGTCTATTTCGAGATGACCGACGTCGGCCGATCTATGACCGATGTCGGTTGGCCTGACCGACGCCGGTTATTGTGACACTCAGCACCTTCTCCATGTTTGCATCAGTGAAGCTTTTAGCTCCACAACCTAACACCATCAACATTATTGTTTGATTGTGACACAAGTGTCCAGTACAAGATAACGACTTAATCTGGTTATAACTAAATTAATTATTTTGAGTTTTCTATCACCTTTCTACTAGTTTATTCAAATATAGGATATAGACTGTCTCTCTTCGTTGATTGATCAAACCCCAGCTCTTCACCCTACTTCACCCTTGGAATGAGTTTGTTAAAGATTGGCTAGTGGGATCATAATGTTGAGCTTTCCCAAAGACCTATCTGTCAATGGGTGTTACCTACATAACCAATACTTTAAGGAGGGCCTTAGACTTATGTATTTCTCCCTTATGTGTGGGAAAGTGTTTGCATGAGGGTGAAATATACTATATGAAGATGCATGCAGTGATCTAGCTTGTAATTTGATAAATATCACTCATGGGATGCTCTTCAAATGTTTTAGACCAGTAATATGATTGCTCCTACGCTTGATATGAAAATAATGATGAATAGGGCAGAGTAGAGTGCTTGTGTAGTTGATTGATTTAAATTTAATAGGTAACACACAAAAACAAGTCAATTTTAATGTTTAATTTTTATTTTATTTTATTTATT
The DNA here is from genome assembly GCA_037957365.1 of Torreya grandis. Taxonomy (NCBI): domain Eukaryota; kingdom Viridiplantae; phylum Streptophyta; class Pinopsida; order Cupressales; family Taxaceae; genus Torreya; species Torreya grandis. Next base: position 4,417,242 of record JARHVA010000608.1, on the reverse strand, counting down.
TATTAATAATGTACAAAGCACATTTTACACATCTACATTGTCCATTGGATAACAATTTGCATTTGCATAATATGCCTCATTTGTCAAAACAAACATGCATGCCTAAACGATATGGAAGGTAATGCACAGGTGCCCACACAACAACTACGTAACCATGACAACCCTACTTGCTCTAATCAACATATAAGCTCTTAGACAAGTCTAAAAATATCTAAGAAAACCTAGTGGCCCCCAAATCCTCAAGGTCTAAAATGGATTCTTGACTAAAACATGTCGGGTTTGAGCAACTACTGGATCGATCAATTCATCAAATGAAACTCTTATTTGAATTGATCACATACTTTTTGTAATTGCATTAATTTCATCCACATGTTGAAGCTTATTTTCAAGAGAGCTAAGAAATGACATAGAACAAAAATTTGACCTTGAAAGTCCACAACTTTGATATTTGTAAATTGCTTGTCCTCTACATGAGCAGTGATAGTAAAAGGGTCTTGATATGAGGAAAAGGCTTATGGTTTCCCTGTTTGTAACTAGATTTGGAACTTTACATTTTTCATCTTGATATTTTTGTAACATTGATTACTCTAGCTTTGCCTTTTGATTATTTTCTTACTCTAATTTGTTCATTTGCATCTATTTTTTTTTTGAATTGTCCTTTGGTAACCATATTTATTATTTTAGAACTTGTGTTTTAGGAGAGGTATTCACAATGCGAGTGGGTTTATTGATTGATGTATCTATTATAAGATCACCACTATCTTTGAGACTTTGTATTTTGTTCTTCATTGAAAAACAATAATTTGTATGATATCCATGCATTCTATGATATGCACAATAGTATTTTCATTTTCTTATAAGATGTAGAGGAGGTAGTTGAATCACTTTGTTTCAAATCATTTTTCTTAGAATTTCACTTGGGCTCTTATTGACCATTTGTTCACTTTTTTAATCACTTGTTTTAGATGTATTATGTTGTAGCTTTTCATTTGGATATAAAACCTTATTGGGTATAATATTGATAGATGAATATGCAAACACATGATTAACACTAACATATTTTGGATTAGGTAGGTATATAATATGATTTTGTAATGATGTGAACTTTAAACTGAAATACTAATTTTGATTTTATAGCTCTTATATTAACTTTGTCATAATGATGTTTTAATATTTTAGGGCTTCATAAGCACAACTCTAGATACCTCAGATTGAACATGCATATAGGGTTTTAGGAAAGGGTTTGTTGGTTACCTTCTTTTGGCACTATAGAACGGTCTACCTTACCCCTTGAAGAAGTGATAACATGGACCTAGTTAGAGGGATGATAGTTATCACACCACTTAGGGTGAGGAGGAAGAGGTTCAATATTTTTGTAATAAGAGTTGTAAAGTGATTAAATTCTAATTTTGTTTTAAAACACTCTTTTTATATTAAATGATTTTGTTATTTATTTTGATTATATAATTCATTGATTTAACATAACAAACCATGACTATCATTATATACTAGATAATGAAGTAACTAATGGATGTATCTATATTAAACATGATTTTAGGAAAAAATCAATTTTTAAATTTTGAGAACTTTGAAATAAAAAATTAAAATTTAGGAAAATAGTAACTTAGAAAACTCTAGGTCAATCTAGGGTTTTGAGACCAAGGGTAGGGTTTACCAAATGTTTAACCCTAAATTTAAATATGTAGATCTAAGATTAATAAATATAGAATTAGTTCTAACATAATAGTGATAAACTAATCTATAGTAGGTCAATTAATTAGAAAACTCAAATAAACAATATTTTAAATTATACAACTAATATTACTAAAAATAGTAAGTAAAACTATTGAAAGATATTAAAATAAATAAGAAATAATAGTAATTAGTTTGTTTACTATGTGTAAATAAATTTGAACTGAAAATAGGTGTAAAGTATGTAGGATCATTGTGTGGATCAGTCATCGGATTTTAGAAATTGCACTTCCATTACTGAGGACACTACCATCAGATATAAACACTACTATTGATGCTACTATCTGACTATGACACAAGTGTATAGTATAGAATAACATCTATATTTAGATGTAACTAAATTCACTATTATGTATTTTTTGTCACTTTTATGCTGATATATTTAGATCTAGGATATATGTTGTATCTCTATGCTGATTGATCAAATCCTAGCTCTTTACCCTTCTTCACCTTTGGAGTGATTTTGTTGAAAGATGGGTTAGTAGGCTCACAGTGTTGAGTTGCCCAAACAACCCTCTATCAATAGACACTATCTACATATCCAATACTCCAAGGAGGGTCTCAGAGTCATGTAGTTCTCCTCTATGTGTGGAAAAGTGTGTACAAGGGTCTAATATACTATATGAAGATGCATACAATTATCTAGCTTGTAATTTGAAAAATGTCACTCATGAGTTTCTTTTTGAATGCTTCAGACCTATAATATGACTGATCATATTCTTGATATGAAAATATAGATGAATAAGGCAGAGTAGAGTGCTTGTGTAGTTGATTGATTTAGCTTTAGTATGTATTTGATTGATATTTGATAAATGAGGAATGAGAAGGCTTAGACTTGTATTTATACCACACTTTTTGTAAATATATCATAGTAGGTTTCAATAAGACAATTAATTTAACCCATAGGTTTCATCATTTTTTAATTTAGATAACTTTTGGCTACTAAACACTAAATAAGGATCTGAACACTACCATTAGTGGTAGTGTCTATTTGTGGTTGGTAGTGTCTAGAGGGATAGAAAATAGGTATTGATCTAAAATTGATAGTGAAATATGTTTATCATGTTTTTAGCTTTCTATGTAGTACATGAGAATTAGGTCATCAGAGTGATATGAATCAGACTAATTGATAAGTATTTAGGCATAATGAGATGACGAATACGAACCTTTTGGTAACAAGGATGTTTAGAACTGAAGGGTAGAGTCTTAATTGATATTTATCAAATATACAAGACTAAAATACTATAAATATTTAATTTAAGTATTTACACACACACACACACACACACACACACACACACACACACATAAAAGTCATATTACATCCAACACATATCATATACACTTATCTGTTCTAAATTTGCTTGCACTTCTACCCTAAATCACATTTGGAAGAGTCATATGTAAAACCTTATCTTGAAGGAAGCTTGTCTGGTGAAATTCTTGGAGATTCATTAAGAGGAGTCCTTTTAGCCTAGATTTTGATTTAGCCTTTGAATTCTTCACAAACACAACCATCTCGTGTAAAACACCATTGGCCAAGGGGGAGTTTGAGGTTTGACAAGTCCACTCCAAGGTAATTATTTCTAACTTTATGTTCTTTCCTTTATTTCACTTAGTAGATAGAATTTACTTATTGCTTAATGAATGAATATGTGTGTATCCTTGTCTAAATTATATATGCACTTATACTTAGTGTGGATATATGATTGATTGAACTTATCATTAATCTATTGTAGGTTTCTTAGACCCCTATTTTTCAACCATGACACATTACCCATTTTGACTATTCTAACCCTTCCCATTTATTTTACTTTAATTTACTTGCACAACTACTTGCATTGATTTTTGAAATATACATCATTACATAGAGGTCTAGTTAGAGCTATCCTATTGTGTCATATGCTTAAAGGATTTGGAACTATCTGCTTTGATATTGATGATATAAGTGCTCCTCTTGTTAGGTCTACAGATCCACTAGTCACACCTTGAATATTATGTATAATCAGGATCTATTTGATTTGCCTTCTTTGAGTCTGAATCTTTAAAGATTATATAGTTATAGGTCAATCCTAGTCCATTACATACATTTTGGTGAACCTGACATGAAGCTTACTATTGCCTTCACTCTTTTAACCAACTGCATTAGCCAAGATTGATATAATTCTATATTAGTTTTATCCTTCAGTGAAATATATAGACCATATGTAATAATATTTTTTCTTAGTCTTTCCTTTTACAGAAAACTACATTAACTATCTCAATACAATTTCCTTCTTGTTTGTGAGTGGCATCTACCAACATCAACCAACTATGTGTTTGTATAGACTGTATCAACCAAACCAATTTTTTTTTGTTATGTATTTATAACTACATCAACAAAACCTAATACAATTTTGTGTTTTATTTTTAGTATTTAGTTTATAACTATATCATACTACTTGATATTGTTGACTACCTATTTATTTCAATTCTTTGAATGCTGAAAATTAGTTTTCAACATTGATTTTTGAACTTTATTTTCTATTTATTTGGTTTTACATAAAAACTATGTCTGATAAGTTTTCAAACTATTTAGTGATTTTCGTGTATGGATACACAAAATTTTATTTATAGATAATGTGGCTTGAGATGCTTGTCCTAATACTCATAGCAATAATACAACAACAAACATGGACTTCAGTTTTTACATACCTCATGGTATAGGAAACATCTATGATTCCATGTTTATTTAATCTTAGAAAACTAGCAATTCATTTGATTTTGTGATGCATTTGAGAGGAGTGTATCACCTAAAGAATTTAATCTTACCACTCCCTTGAAAATGGGGTTAGTGAGCTACATGTAGAGTTTAACATCTATAGTTAGTGCTCTAAAATATTGGGCCAACATTAATCAATGAATAAGTATATTTGAGAGATCACACTATCAATTGAGTCTATTTATTACATCCACTCAATTTTGTTTTCAAAAGTTACGTAGATTCAATTTGTTGCTTGAATTATTTGTTGTATTACAGACTATATCAACTAGCTCAATATCATTTTGTGTTGTGTGTTATAATTACATCGATCACCTTGATATAATTATCTATGTGTGAACTACATTGGCCAAGTCCAATACAATTCTTTGTGTTTATTTCCTTGATTGCATTGGCTAGCTTGGTCCAGTCTCATTATTTACTAACCTTCATACAATTATTTCAGCTAACACTGCATAATTTTCTTTCTTTTAGCTTGAATGTATTGACTAGATTGATACAATATGTTATATACAACCTTGATGTGCCTGACTGCATTAGCCAACCTGATATAGTTTAATGCTTTAGATTTTTGTCTCATGACTTCAATAAACTAACTTAACACCATCTGTTAGACTCATATTTTTGTTTTTTGACTGTATATGCCTACTCTTTATAGTCTATTTTTTCCATTTATTGGTTGAATTATTGCATCGGCTAGCTCAACATAATATGTTTGACTTAGCTTACCTATCACCTAACTACATGGACTATATTGACATAGTCTATTCAACTTAGCTTACCTCTACTTGACTACATAGCCATCTTGATATAATTTTATTATAACCTATATTGTGGGTAATGCATTACCCAAAAAGATATAATCTATCATGGCCAACCTCCAGTTTCTCTACCTTTTCTTCTTAAACTGCATCAACTAACCCGATACAATCTTTCTAATCAAACTCAGATGTTGACTACATCAACCAAGCTCGATACTGTCTATTTTCTGTAATCGATCATATTTTACTAGCAACATTGCATCCCACTTAACATCATGATGTCACCTCTTAATATATTCATCGCTAGCTGCAACCCATTAAAATTATACATGGGTTTTTCCTTTATTCCTACCTTGTACACCATTGAATACAACTCTTCATAGTTCAAAGTTTTCCAAAATCATTCTAAATCTATCGCATGTAACATGGTTGAAATCAACCAAAATGACGATCTAGATAATTTTCATTTATTAAAAAATCTTGATGATAATACCATTTATGCTCCTAAAAAGAATGATGGTTTCAATAAACTTCCTTATTCTTATACCATAGATGTGGCAACTAACACTAATGTTCAAAAAGTTCCTCCAAATATTAATGTTAGTAATCCCCTTCCTAATACTTTTAATCAAAACTTGCCTATTGATATAAGTCAAGTCCTTGCACAAATGATTCAACAAATTAATATTATGCAAGCTTCTAATAGCTCCAAAATGCTCCAAATTTAAAACTAAATTTTGCAAATGGCTAGCCAACCTCAAGTCATTGTGACTCAATAAAATTAGAAATTTATCCCTCCTCTTATATATTCCAATAGGAATATCATCCTTTAACCTTTTATGCATAATAAAATGCTTCAATATCTTTAAAATAAACCTTTAGATTCTTTCATTATGTCCATAGACATTGGAAACATCTCTCCAACTATCACATATGATGGGACTAAAGATTTTGCATTATTCTTTAAATATTTTGGAATTATCTATAAAGAATGGGTTCAAACCAATACCTTTACTACTACCAAAATTTATAGCCAAAACATTTACTAAAGATGCACTAGAATGATATAACCAACTTCATAGACATTCTATTACATAACTAGAGGATTTAGTTAATGCTTTAGTTAAGTAATTCTAACATAACAATTTTCTTGAAAATAGCCTTAGCCATTTCATCAATGCTAAACAACTTCCTAATGAAGTTGATCACACTTTCATCAAATAATAGAAGTGCCTAAATCATAAAGTAGACCATAACACAAGTAATGGTAATATTTTTAAACTCTTTGTTATCACTCTGAAAGTTTCTCTTCAATACAAGGTTAGGATATTCTCTCCCTAAACCTTAAAAGTAGATTTTGATCAAACAAAGAGGTAAAATTTACTTATGGTTAAATTTAAACCTTCTAAAAATCCCAAAAAGGAATCTTTCCATACTAAAAATAATGCAAGTAACTATTGACCATTTTTACCCCAAGTCAATATGGGTCAACCCCCTATAATAATAATCTTGTATAGGGGATTTTTATAATGTCATAGGGCATTATTGTATCTTAAGTGATGACATTTTATATATCATTCTAGTTTTGGTCATATTCTAGCTTAGTTTTTATATCATTTGGTGTCTTAAGGATCATTTTTGTTAGGTTGTGGAGCTAAAAGCTTCACTGTTTGCAAACATGGAGGAGGTTACTGAGTGTCACAGTCACCGGCGTCAGTTAGGCCGACCGATGCCGGTTAGGGGTGAACAGAAGGGCAACTGACATCGACAGGAGTCGGCCGACGTCGGTCACCTCCAGACAGACAGGGACCGACGTCGGTCGCCTGTGTGGTTCCAGAACTGCTCATTGCACGAACAGTTAGTTTGTTGAACCGATTGTTTGCATGTAAAGACTATTTTGAGTCTTGAGCTGTGTGTCTAATTATTGTAAATTATAAGTCTAAGTTATTGTTTAGTATGGAATCTATTTATAGACCCATTGGCATGTATTTTAAAGTGTGCTAGTGAAGAGAGCAAGGTGTGTTCCTCCTAGTTCCACAGAAGAGCAATAGAGGAAGGCAAGGTGGATCCTTCCAATTGTAAGAACAAGTTGATCTGCAGGTGGCAACAAGATTAGGAAGAAGTTCTACATGGTAAGTAAGATCATTTGAGTTGCAGGTTGTTGCAAGTTCATGGGAGATATACTTGAAGTACTTTTGAGTGCTTGGTACTGGCAGTGTTATTACTGACTGGTTGGAGGTGAACACCAACTCTGTGTTTGAGTTGTGTGTTGGGACCATTTTTGGTAGGAGAGTGAACTCTTGAGGGAAAGAGATCTGTACATCTGAGAGGTGTGGAAGATTGTGGCATCTTCATTGTATTTCCTTCTAGCATGAGTATTAATACAAGATTGTGTATTGTCTCTCATATTCTGTGCTATTTGTGAATTCTAGTTACTTGTTAATTCTGATATAATTTCGTGATTAGTTGCTTATACAAGGTAATTCTATTGTGCTCTTATTGAGGAGTTAGATCCTGACAAGTGGTATCAGAGCCAGGTTGGTTGGGTTACTAACAGGTTGTATCAGATCTGGTTAGTGTTTGTTGATTACAGGTCACTCACATGGGTTTCTGTTTGAGTGGAAGTATAGCAATGGCAGAAGAAAGTAAGCTAAGAATGGAGAAATTTAATGGCAAGAACTATCAATTACAGAGGATGCAGATAGAAGATTATCTGTATCAAAAAGATTTGTACTTACCATTGGGTGGGGTTGCATGCAAGCCCACGGATATGAAGGATGAAGAATGGAAGGTTCTTGATCAAAAGGCTCTGGGATCTATAAGGTTGAGCCTTGCATCATTCATGAATTCTAACTTATCATAGGTAAGACAATGGTAGAGTTGATGGAATCTTTGGCAAATTTATATGAAAAACCTTTAGCTTCGAATAAGGTATTTCTTATGAAGTAATTATTTAATTTGCAAATGTTGGAAGGTGGATCTGTTCATAGTCATCTTAGTGATTTCCATGGTTTGGTAAACCAGTTAAATTTAGTCAATATTGTTTTTGATGATGAAATTAAGGCTCTCTTAATCTTATGCTCATTACCTGAAAGTTGGGAGAGTTTGGTAATGGCAGTTAGTAATACTGCGTTTGCTTCAAAAATCTTAAAAGTGGATGATGTTGTGAGTGTAATCTTGAATGAAGAAATTCGCAGGAAAAGTACAGGTGAATCATCAGGAAATGCTTTGAGTGTTGAAAGTAGGGGAAGGCAAAGAGAGAAGGTCGAGCATGGGAGATCAAGGTCAAAGATAGGCAGGAGATCCAAGTCCAGGTATGGCAAAATAACTTGCTAGAAATGTGGAAAGCAAGGGCATGCAAAGAAAGATTGTTGGTTGGTTGAAGATCAGTAAGAAGGAACTGAAGAAGCAAATGTTACAGGTATTGTTGCACATGATGCTCTGGTATGTTCCTTGGATAAAGTAGAATCTTGGGTTTTAAATTCTAGTACCTCTTTCCATGCATCCCCAAATAGGGAATTTTTTCATGAATATGTCCAAGGAGACTTTGGAAAAATTTATTTAAGGGATGGTAAGCCTTGTCAAATGGTTGGCAAAGGGAGAGTGAAGCTGAAATTGTAGACGAGCAACACATGGGTGTTGAAGGAGGTCATGCATGTCCTAGTCCTGAAGCAGAATTTGATTTTTGTTGGAAAGTTGGGTGATGAGGGTTGCACAGTAACTCTCACAGCGGACTCTTGGAAAGTTTTCAAGGGTGCACTTGTTGTAGCAAGAGGTAAGAAAGTAGGTACTCTTTATCTATCTACTTGTATTACTGATTCTCATTTTGATTTATTTACTTCAGCTGTAGATTCGAAGATGTGGCTTAATAGGCTTGGTCACATGAATAAGAAGGGGATGCATGTTCTTGAGTCAAAGGGTATGCTTTCAAATTTGAAAAGCAAGGATCGAGATTTCTGTAAGCAAAGGAAGAAAGTGACATTTTTTGAGAAATATGATGTTCATGACAAGAATAGGAAAGCCTTGGTTTTTAAGGAGAAGATGACGAACAAAGATCAATGTAAGGGGCTGAATAATTTTGAGTAGAGCAAGGTTGATATGGACAAGGGTTTGATCTAAAAGGAGCTTGCGGGTAGAAGTCATCGCTCACAAGTAAAACATAGAGACTGACGTCGGTTAGAAAACTGATGTCAGCTATGTGCAGCCCAACGTCGGTGACTCTGGACAAATAAACACCGGCATCAGTCAGGGGATACCGACATCGGCGATGAGATAGTTGCATGGAACCGACGTCGGTTGGGTGCAGACTGAGATGTGACCGGCATCGGTCACTGAGACAGATTTTGGGTGGACAACAAGCTGTCAAGGAGTCTCAAGTGCCCATATGGAGGACTTAAAGAGTAAGTCTCAAATTCATCATTTTCCTTCTTTACACTACTTGTTGCTCACTGATGGTCAAGAACTAGGAAGTTATTAAAGAAGAAAAGCAGGTAGATACAGGAAACAGTGGGACCTTGGCATGGATGAATGATGTGATTTCTTGGAGAAGAACCAAATGAGAGTTTTTTGGTGGAGTTGCCAGTTGGAAGAAAGCACTGAGAGACAAATGGATGTTCAGGATAAAGAAGAGCAGAAATGGACACGTGAGACGGAAGGCCAGGGTATATGGTCTTGAGTAAGCTGTAGGACAATGGAGGTTTGACCATTGTGTTTCTCTTTACCAGGTTGGATAATATTAGCTACATTATCCTGTTATTGTATTGTGTGCTTGTTGCAAGGTTACACATATAGGGAGTTGCTGAACTAAAGGTAAAGTTAGTTCAGAGGTGTGTCATGAGGAATTTGGAAACAACAAGATTTTTTTCCATGAGTGTGTTCTAGAGACATGGAAGGTCACAGGTTGACTTTGTCTCTAGATGATTATGTGAAACCGGTTAACACGCCGATGGTTGGACAGTTCTATGAATAGTGTCTTGATTCACATAATGAGGTTAAGTGCATGGTATGTACTAGACCTGAGATTTCCAAAGCAGTGGAATTTGTCAGCAAATTTGGAGCCAATTGGGAAAGAAGCACTGGAGGGCAGTTCAGTGGATTCTCAAATATCTGAGAGGGACCAACAGCAGGTGCACATGCTATGCAGGGTCAAGTTATTTTCTACATGGGTTTGTAGATGCAGATGTGGCAGGTGATTTGGATGACAGGAGGTGCACCATAGGATTTGTGGTGGTTGGTCTTCAAGAGTGATATTGAAGAGGGATACAAAGCCAAGGAAACAAACTAGATGATATACATGTATAGGTATAGGTGCAGCTATTTATCTCCAAGTGGGAGATTGTTACATTGTGGAGCTAAAAGATTCACTTTTTGTAAACATGGAGGAGGTTGCTGAGTGTCACAGTCACCGGTGTCGATTAGGCCGATCGACGTCAGTCAGGGGTGAACAGAAGGGCAACCAACATCGACAGGAGTCGGTCGACGTCAGTCACCTTCAGATAGACAGGGACCGACGTTGATCGCCTGTGCGGTTCCAAAACTGGTCGTTGCACGAACAGTTAGTTTGTTGAACCGATTGTTTGCATGCAAAGACTATTTTGAGTCTTGAGTTGCATGTCTAATTATTGTAAATTAGAAGTCTAAGTTATTATTTAGTATGGGATCTATTTATAGACCCATTGGCATGTATTGTAAAGTGTGCTAGTGAAGAGAGCATGGTGTGTTCCTCCTAGTTCCACAAAAGAGCAATAGAGGAAGGCAAGGTAGATCCTTCCAATTGTAAGAACAAGTTGATCTGCAGGTGGAAGCAAGATTAGGAAGAAGTTCTACATGGTAAGTAAGATCATTTGAGTTGCAGGTTGTTGCAAGTTCATGGGAGATCTACTTGAAGTACTTTTAAGTGCTTGGTACTGGCAGTGTTATTACTGACTGGTTGGAGGTGAACACCAACTTTGTGTTTGAGTTGTGTGTTGGGACCATTTTTGGTAGGAGAGTGAACTCTTGAGGGAAAGAGATCTATACATCTAAGAGGTGTGGAACATTGTGGCATCTTCATTGTATTGAGTATTAATACAAGATTGTGTATTGTCTCTCATATTCTGTGCTATTTGTGAATTCTAGTTACTTGTTAATTATGGTATAATTTTGTGATTAGTTGCTTATACAAGGTAATCATATTGTGCTCTTATTGAGGAGCAAGATCCTGACAAGTTGGAATCAGAGCAGTTTGTTATTCTAGATTTCCCTAACAATTTTGGGGTCATATATGCAAGTGGAAAGTCTTCATGGTGATAATGTAGTTAGAGCATGGAATAGGTTTGCTTATGCCTCAAGGAATTCATTTGAGAGCTTTTAAAGATCAATCAGTAGTTCAAGAACAAGCTTTGTGAAGCCAAACCATCATTAAGACATCACATAGAAACTATAATATAACAACTTACTTGTATATTTTTCAAATATGCTCAAAAAGCATTGGATGACCATCAGACCATGTGTGATCCATGTCCTTAGTAATAAGATCATGCTCTACAAGTTTCATATCTTGATGAGCCTTCTATCTCAATATCTAAGCCTTAAAAGTTTAACTTACCGAGTCTAAGGAGCCAGGCCATCTAGGATGTCATCTAGAAATAAACAAACCATCTCATTTGTGAAATTTTTATCTTAACTCAAGAAGCCATCATGAACCAAAATATTATAGCACTATATATTTCTTCATGTTATAAACATGTTCTAAAAGTTTCAAGTCTATATGAGTTTTCTGGCTCAAGTTATAAGCTTCTAAAGATGGACCTGCAACATAAGATGTTTGCACTAATGTCAAGTTTAAGCTTGAGTAAACCAAATCCTTTTGAGCTTAAATTTTATGGTCACACAAACATCAATGATGGTCATACAAGCATTATTTGATGAGAGCAAGGACATCAATTTTAAGCTCATGAAATAACCATTGGTTTTCAAATAGTGGGTCCCAATATATCTAATGGTTCACATTGCATCATACATCTTGATTCATCGATGCAAGATGAGTCAAATAGTCAAGGATCTTAAGTTATTGACACATGGCATAAGTGCATGAGTTGACATACTGATAGCAGGATCCTAAAATCAAATATGGGGCTACCACGTGGCGTAAGCTTGGATAGAGTTGACAAGTCAAGGGCAAGATTAATGACTCATGAGCATTTATATCAAGCAAGATCAATGGTGCGAGATGGGTCAATATGTTAATAGGTTGAGTTAGATATCGACAACAAATTAAAATAAAGATGAGCCTAAGAATTTTGATGGAAGTTGAGAAACCATTTTTGATGGAGGTAAATGGGTATTACAGGGTCATTGATCTGCCATTAAAGATCGATCCAATGTCATAAAAAGAACACAATGATGCAGTCAGGTGATTGATAACATATGTGGATGCCATTGAAGATCAATGCAGATCTTTGGTTCATAAATTTATAACATACAAGGTCTATTTTTTATAGATTGTAGCATTATCTTGTGACTGTGTTTATCATTATCAAAGGGACCTATGAACATGGTGAGTCCTCGGTTCCTACAATGACATAATGGATCTATGTGGACCCAATAGGAACCAAGCATCGATCATAATGCAGTAATATAATGACTATAAGAAAACCAATAGTTTGAGATTAGTTTTTTGACTATAGTGGACCTATTAGCATGGGGATGAGTTTAAGCATGATCTAGTTAGAACAAGAGCTATCATTCCAAAGGATGCCACAAAGGCATACATGTAGGTTCTATTGGTTTCATCTCCAAGACCAATTGCATGAAAGGGACCCCTTCTCTCCACTGTGCATGTCACAACAAAACCTATTTGGAGCAATTATCATCAGGACAAATTTGTAACAGATGGATTCAATTATTCTAACTGTATTAATGCCAAAAATTAGCTTGAAACCACTTGATCCAATCATTTAAATCATATGGAGCATGAGTGAAGGAATAATGAACTATTGCAACTACTTGAGATGACCCAAATCAATCAAGAAGTTCCAAAGAAGCATAATGGTAGAGGCTGTTGTAACTATAGTTCAAATGAGGTTGAACTTATTTGATTCCCCTTGAGACTTCATTTTTCCCACTTCTCTCTCTCAAATTCTATAAGTAGTTACCTTTTTGGCCCTTGTAAAGATACCACACCATGTATGGAAAATACCTACTGGATTAATGTCATATTTTTCCTTTGAACATTAATACAAGTCTGTTTCTAAGTTTTAAACAAATTGTTTAAGTCTGCAAGTGATGTATGGTGATGAGAAATCGTAATTGTATATCTTTACTTTGTTTTTCCTTTCATGTTTGAGTAAGAGTTCCTAGTCTAACAAGTCATGTAGAGTGTAGTCTAGTGTGTAAATATTTTTCAAGTGTAAAATTGTCCTTGGAGTGTGCAATCTACCCTCTAGTTCATTTGCCTTTAATTTTTTGCTCACATCTCACCTCTATATTGAAATGCTCATGTTATAACCCATTAAGACTTAGAGACTAGTTTGTATGCTTTGTTTCATCATGGTAAAAATATGATGGTCATGTGGAAGAAATTTTTGGTGCATCACCTCCTTTAGAGTAGGTTTAATTTATTTATTCTCAAACTCTTTTCCCCATAAGTAAGCAATAGTTTAAGTGATAAACATTGCATGCTATATTTAGGGAGCTAACCCTTAAATCTAGAGACTCATTTCTAATATAGGTACACCCACATACCTGGAAATGTTTCCATGTTGCTCAAATTTGAAAGAATCTTGAACAACCTCTTCTAGAGTGCAATATTTGGAAAAATTAGTTCTAACATGCACAATGGGACATATTGTCTTCAAGACAACTTATCAAGGTAAATACTGGTCTTGATAAACACTAGCTCCAAATTGGTGTGCTACTCAACATTTGATGACTCCTTTAAAGTAAATCTAGTTCTAAACCATTATTTTATTATAAAATCACCCCCATAATTCATGGTCCTCACTATATCATCTTCTTCTAGAACATCTAATCCTATTAACCCACCCATTTAGCTTGAAATCCCTCTTAAAATTTAGTATCCACATCCTAATCTGCCCTTCGAAGAATGAGTAGATTTTTCTAGGGAGGAAGAGGTTGAAGAGGCTAAAGAAGTTGAAGATCTTGAAGAAGAAGACATGGCTAGACCTCATGCTTTCCCTACCTTCTATACTGATAATCCAATTCAACTTCATGCATATGATGCCATTCCTCTTAACGCCACAAAAGGTGTGCCCACATTCAATGGTGAGAGTTATATCATACCTAGTGAGCACATTACAAATGTTTCTAACTTTTTCAGTTTCTACAATATTGTTTGAGAGAACATTACCATTAGACTCCTTGCCATGTCCCTTAAGGGGAAGGCTCTTGATTAGTATAGGACTTTAGAAAGAGGATGCATCACAACATGGGATGAGTTTGGAATATTGTTGACTTCCAGATTTGGAAATGAAAGTGACCATACTTATCTCATACATCAACTCAACATGATAAAAAGGAGACCCAAAGAAATAATGCATGACTTCAATAAAAGTTTTCAGAAGACTTAGCATAGATTTCTTCCTCCCATGAGACTACTTGCTAGTTTTTTGTTCCATACTTACTTGAAAACCATTGGGACTAAAATTATAGTCATGCTTCAATCCATGGGAGATTCCACCCTCCTTGAGGTATATGAACTAGCTATCAAAGCTAAAAATAATCTCATCCAAGATGGAAGATTTCCACTTAAGGTGTCTATGCCTCCTTCATCTCATACTTCTACTAGTACTCTAGATGTAGCCCAAGTTCCTAATGCTAATACCAAAACTAAAGTTGCTCCTAAGCAAGTAGAAAATAATGTTGATTGGAAAGTAAATTTCCTAGCCTTAGATGCTCAAAATAGATAAGCTAATATATAATAAGGTGCCTACTAGAATCCTTACCCCTATAAACAATAGTGTGGTCAATAATATGGAAGAGGAATAGGCCAATGTTAGACTAATCCTAACAAGCCTTCTAATGCATACAATCCTAACTCCACCACCAATGCAAGGGAGATGGTACCAGTTCATAGCAATTTAGTACAAGGAGAAGATTGATAACAAGACCAATTCAGGGATGCCAATGAGAATAGTGATCAAGTTCTAGTGGCTCAAGGGGTAGTTACTCCCCTCCTATCAAATGAAGATGAGGTGATGATGCAAGTTAATGAGGATTGGTAACCTCAAGGAGAGATCTTCACCAATTTTCTATATGAAGACACATTTGTGATAAATCAAGGAGCCTCTATTTTAGATAATATAAGGGCCAAGAGGAAGGCTCTAAGAGGTGGAATTAGCATACCCACAAGCTCATCCAATCCTCCTACAAGGAAACAAGACACATATGTAGTGTGATAGTTATAAAAACTTCTACATCTTCAATAAGCCAAAATATGGTAAGGTCTGCTCCTATTCCTCAAG
Source organism: Torreya grandis (assembly GCA_037957365.1). NCBI lineage: Eukaryota > Viridiplantae > Streptophyta > Pinopsida > Cupressales > Taxaceae > Torreya > Torreya grandis. The sequence continues at coordinate 4,401,505 of JARHVA010000608.1, read as the reverse complement.
TTCCAAGTAATTATCTGCCTATAATAACCTAAGAGAAAGTACACATGGATTATTTAAACATTTTAGATTCTTTGAAGAACACTAAAACATCCCTTTCTCTTTGGGATGTCCTTCATATGCCTATTAAAAAAACTCATACAAAAATAGTTATCTACTATCCCTGCTAGTGTCTCACCCTCAAATCAAAGTCATGGCCATGTTGCTATTGCAAATGATCCTAGTACCATTTTTGAATCATCCACTAGGGCTGAGAAATCTCCACATTTTACCTCACCCTCATTATAGGTGACAAGTTGGTACACAAGTTGTAGCTGATAAGTTGGGCCTAAAATATGAGCCACATAACAAAGGGGTCCTTCAGTTAGATGGTACATCTACCAAGATAGTAGGACTAATAAAAAATTTGAAGGTTTTCTTACATGATTGTCCTAGTTTTATTATCTTGTAAGACATAGTTGTGGTTGATCTCCTAGCCCACTTTGCAATTTGCCTATTGAGGGACTCCACAACCAAGATATATGTCTATCTCTCAACTGACTGGAATTTATTGGATTTTAGAACAAGATACAGGGCCAAGGTGACAATTAAAACACAACCTCTTACAAGGTTTCACATTGAGCCTTCCATTGAGACAAGTTCTAATTTGAATTATATTATTCATGAAGAAAATATTCTATTATAGATGATGGCACTTCCTCCAAGATTGAGGTCATTGCAAATTTGTTTCTTGATGAATATGGTACTAATACTTATGAACATGATCCTTATACTCTTATGGAGGAAACTAATATGGGAATTTATTGTATATATGAAGGAGTACCAACATCTCTACTTGCCAAATAAAAGAGGGAAAATGATGAGTTGTGGAAGATGTTTTTTGATGGTTCAAGAAGTAAAGTTGGTGTAGGGGCTAGTTTTATGTTGGTCTCCCCATATAAAAAATAGTATTATGTTGGTATCCCCATCTAAAAAATAGTATTATGCTTCATACATACTTAATTTTATTTGTGCTTGTAACATAGTTGAGTATGAAGATTTAATTAATGGCCTTCAATGGGCAAGGAGAAAAGGAATCAAGAACTTACAAGTGTATGGAGATAGTGAATTGGTTGTGCATCAGGTGAGAGATGTGATTGCTGATAAGAACCTTTTCTCAAGTCATACAGGCATAGGGTATGGGATTTACTTGACTATTTCAATACGTTTAATATACAATCAGTCCTAAGGGAGCATAATATTCATAATGATAGAATAGCTACCATAAAAACTCAATTTGACACTCCAATTGACATAAAGGAAGAGGGAAAACAATATCATATTAAGGTCATTATCATAAATTCTATACCTAATAATGAATTATCTTGGTAGGTGTTTTATAGTGACAAACACATTACATGCTTCTTACAAAATGAGGCTGAGTTTTCTTCAAGAAATCAAAGGAGCCTCTAAAAACAATTGGGTGATCAGATTGTGAAACTAAGAACCAATAAGATACTTAAGGGTTTGGTGACCTTAGAAAGTATATTCAATGAGAATGATCATAATAAGAAGGAGAAAGTGTGTATGTCTACAAAAGAGGATAATTATGAAAGGGGCCTGATCTTCAAGGACAAACTCCTCAAACTAGGCAAGGTATGTTCTATATTAAAGAAGCAAACATTCATTGAGTTGTGTAGAGAGTTTCATGATATCTTTGCTTGCAAATATAAGGACCTAAAAGGATTTTATCCTAGCCTAACACACCATACCATTAATTTAGAACCTGGAGTTAAACTTATTAGATAGAAATAAAGACCCATCAACCCCAAGGTTGAGTAACTCATGAGGTTAGAGATTACCAAACTCCTTGAATTTGAGATAATATTTACCATCAAGCATTCAACATGGGTAGATAACCTTGTGCCCATTAGAAATAAAAAGGGGAGATAAGACTTTGTGTGGACTTTATAGATCTTAATAAAGTGTCACTCAAAGATCACTATCCTTTGCCCAATAGAGTAGATTTTGCAAATGGTTTCAGATTCTCAACATTTTTATTTTCTAGATGGATATTCAGGCTATAATCAGATTTTAGTTAGTGAAGATGATCAGTTTAAGACAACCTTCACTACTAAATGGGGGACTTTTTCTTATAGAAATATGCCCTTTGGTCTGTCTAATGCCGATGCCACATTTCAAAGAGCAATAGACATGGCCTTCAAAGGTTTGATCAATGAGATGCCATTGGTTTATCTAGATGATATAAAAATATTTTATAAATATTCTAATGAAAATATGCAACACTTGAGACAAGCATTTGAAATATGCATGTAGTATGTAATATCTCTTAATCTAAAAAAGTGCATATTTACTGTTCATGAAGGTAAGTTCTTATGACATATTGTTTCTAAAGATGGTTTGACAATTGATCTTGAGAGAATAGAGGCTATTCTAGGATTATAATTACCCTTGCATAAGAAAGGTCTTCAAGTTTTCTTGGGCAAGATAGATTTTGTAAGGAGGTTCATAGCTAGTTTTGCATCTTTGGTGAAACCTATCACATTTATGCTCAGGAAGAACCAAGTCTTTTCCTAGACCAAAAAGGGTAAGAGAAGTTTTGAAGCCATAAAGAAAGCAATTTCAGAAGATCTTACTCTTTTGAATCCTAATTTTAATAAAGACTTCATGTTGTATTCATTTTCTAACCTTGATACTATCTTAGCCATGCTGATGCAAAATAATGATGAGGGTGTGGAGTAGCCTATTGCATTTTTTAGTCAAGGGTTAGAAGATTATGAAGTCAAGTATACCTTTGTATAGAAGTAAATCCTTACTATTATAAGAGGAATAAATAAGTTTAGACATATGGTTTCAAATAACAAGATTCACGTTATGGTCTCTCATCCTAACACCAAAGAGTTTCTTTTGAGCAAAGATCTTAGTGAAATGAGGGCAGGGTGGATCACTAAGGTAATGGAGTATGATGTTAATATCAAAGTGAAAAAATTGGTAAGGGGTATATGCCTTTGTGAACATATAGATTTATATATTCATGAGTCAAAGGAAGAGGCTCTAGTCAGTCATGATTATTCCCAACCAGCTGGTTCATTGCCTCCACAAAGTTGGACATAGGATGTAATCAAATTTCTCCAAAATTATGAGTATCGTAATAATATGTGTATATCACAAAGGAGATATTTTAGATTATAATCTATTACTTTTTATCTTGTAGATGGTGTTCTATTTAGTAGAGACATCAATGGTGTGCTATTGAGATACATTGATAAAGACCAATTTGGAGTATTGCTTGAGAAGTTTCATGATGAGACAACAAGAGGTCATTTCTCTCCAAAAACCATAGCTACCAAGATCATGAGGGTAGGATACTATTAGCCCAACCTATTCAAGGATTTCCATGCTTGGATGAGAAGGTGTAGACAATGTGCTTTATTTTTAGGAAAGTAGAATCTTATAACTCTCCCATTGAAGCCTATCCACGTTGATTAACCTTTCATGCAATGGGGTCTTGATTTCATTAGCATGATAAATTACCCATAAAGTGCTGGTCACAAATGGATACTCATAGCAACTGATTATTTTACAAGATGGGTTGAGGTAGTAGCATTGACGGAAGCTAATGAGAGTGCTATCCTAGAGTTCTATGAGAGCATCATAACAAGGTTTGGCACTCCTATTATTTTAGATAATGCTTTTTCTTTTATGGGTGCTAAGATAGTTGAAAGGGAAAATAATAATGGCATATTATTGAGCACTTCATCCAACTAATACCTTTAAGGTAATGGGTTGGCTAAATATACTAACAAAAACCTGATCAGAATCATCAAGAGAATCTTGGATCATAACCAAAGAGCTTGGCACACCAAATTGAAGACAACCTTATGGGCTGATAGGATAACTCCCAAGAGGTCAATAGGGAATTCTCATTTTGTTCTTGTTTATGGAAGGGAAGCTAGGTTGTCTATCTCTCAAGAGATGCCTACCTTAGAGTTCAGACATCAACTAGAGTTGCTTGAGAACACTCTAATAGAGGTGAGATTGATAGAATTAATGAAGTTGCAAGAGACTAGAGATAAATCTCATCATGCTATGGAGTATCACCAGGTACTGATGAAGAGGTATTTTGATAATAAGGAAACTCTAAGATCATTTTAAGAAGGTAACGTAGTCTTGAAATGGGATGAATATAGAGAAAAACCAAGGAGACATACCAAATTTGGTACCCTGTTGAGTGGACCATATGTCATCATCAAGTGCAAGAAAATCAAATATTTTCAGTTAGCAAGGATGAATGAATAAGTGCCACCCATCCCTATGAATGGGATACATTTAAAAACATGCTATTGAGAGTTGAAGGTCTATTTTTTAAATATTATAATAGGTGTGTGTTTCCTTTGCAGTGTGTGTTGTGTTTCAATAAGTGATCTTAAGCACATGTGTGTTTTTGATTGGTTTATTACTTTGTGTTTTTTTTCCTATTGTTTTCTTGTGTTTTATGTACTATTCAAGGCATTTTATATGTCTAACTTGTATACTTATGACTCAATATCCAAATGGACAAGATTAGGCAATTGGTCATGGTATACCAAGCATGTCACCCTTGGGAAATCACCCAAAATGTTGACCATTTTTACCACAGGCCAAAATGGGTCAACCTTATATAATTAGAATCTTATATAGGAGATTTTTGTAATGTCATAAAGCATGATTGTAGCTCAATTGATGACATTTCATATGCCATTCTAGATTTGGTCATATTCTATCTTGGTCCTTGTGTCATTTGGTGTCTTAAGGGTGATTTTGGTGTCATATATGCAAGTGGCAAGTCTTCATGGTGAAAAATGCAGTTAGATAATGGAAATTTTTTGATTATACCTTAATTAATTCATCTGAGCTTTCAAATATCAAGTAGTAGCTCAAGAATAAGCTTTGTGAAGCTAGACCATCATCTAGACATCATATGGAAACCATAATGGAATAGCTTGCTTGTGCATTTTAAAATATGATAAAAAAGCCTCATGTGATCATCAAACCATGTGAAATCCATGTCCTTAAACCAAGATCATGCTCTAAAATTTTCTTATCTTGATGATCCTTCTATCTTGATATCTAAGACTTCAAAGTTCAACTTGCCAAGTCTAAGGAGCCAGGCCATCCAAGATGTCATCCAAAAACAAACGAACTAGCTCATTTATGTAGTAAGATAAAGAAGCCCCCACAAGCTAAAATATTATAGCACCATATATTTCTTCATGCTGGAAACATGTCTTGAAAGTTTCAAGTCTACAAAAGCTTTTTGGCTCAAATTTTAAGCTTTTAAAGATGGACCTGCAACATAAGACATTCATGCTAACATCAAGTTTAAGCTCAAACAAACCAAATCCTTTTGAGATTAAATTTGATGGTCATGAAAATTCCATTGACATTCACATGAACATCATTTTATGGGAGCAAGGATGTCATTTTTAAGCTCATGAAATAGCCATTAGTTTTCAAACAGTGGGTCCCAGCAGATTTATTAGTCAATGTTGCATCATATATATTGATCCAACAGTGAGAGATGAGTTAAATAGTCAAAAAGCTTGAGATATTAACATGTGGCATTAGTGTGTGAGTTGATAGACTGACAACATGATCCTAAAATCAAACGTGGGGCTACCACATGGTGTAAGATGGGATAAAGTTGACAAGTCAAGGGCAAGATTAATGACTCGTGGGCATTCATATCAAGCAAGATCAATAGTATGAGATGGGTCAATATGTCAATAGGTTGAATCAAATATCAACAACTAATTAAAAAAAAGACGAGCCCAAGAATTTCAATAGAAGTTGAAGAACCATTTTTGATGAAGGCAAATGGGTATTATAGGGTCATCAATCTACCATTGAAGTTAAATCTAACACCATGAAAATAACATAATGATGCAATTAGGTGATCAAGAACATATGGGGATGTGATTAAATATCAATACAGACCTTTGGTTCATAGATTTATAACATACAAGGTCCATCTATTAAAGATTGCAACATTGTATTATGACTATGTTCGCAATTCTCAAAGAGAGCTATGAACATGGTGAACCCTCAATTCTTGAAATGAAATATTAGATCTATGTGGACCTAATAGGAACCAAGCATTGATTAGAATGCCATAATATAATGACTATAGGAAAACCAATAGTCTGAGATTGGTTTTCTAGCTATAGTGGACCTATGAACATGGGGATGAGCTCGAGCATGATCAAGTTGGAATAAGATCTAACATTCTAAAGGATGTCAAGAAGGAATACATGTAGGCTCTAATGGTTTTGTCTCTAGGAGAAAATGCATGAAAGGGACCCATTCTCTCCATTATGCATACCATGACAAACCTATATGGAGTAGTTAGCATAAGGACAAATTTATAACAGATGGATTCGATTATTCTAACTACATTGATGATGAAACTTAGCTTGAAACCACTTGATCCCATTGTTTCAATCATATGGAGCATGAGTGAATAAATAATGAACTATTTCAACTATTTGAGATGATCCAAATCAATCAAGAAGTTCCAAAGAAGCTTACTGGTAGAGGCAATTGTAACTACCATTCAAATGAGGTGAAACTCATTTGAATCCACTTGGGACTTCCATTTTACCATTTCTCTCTGTCAAATGCTATAAGTATCTGCCATTTTGGCCCTTGTAAAGATAACACACCATGTATGGCAAAGCCTTATTGGATTGATGTCATATTTTGCCTTTAAACATTAATGCAAGTCTATTTCTGAGTTTTGAACAAATTGTCTAAGTTTGCAAGTGATGTATGGTGATGAGAAGTGATAATTATCCATCTTTCCTTCCCTTATCCTTTCATGTTTGAGCAAGAGTTCCTAGTATAATAGGTCATATAGAGTGTAGTCTAGTGTGTAAAGCTTTTTCAAGTGTAAAATTATCCTTGGAGTGTGCAATCTTCCCTCTAATTCATTTGCCTTTAATTTGCTGCTCATATCTCACCTCTATATTGAAATGCTCATGTTAGAACCCATTAAGACTTAAAGACTAGTTTATATGATTTTTTCATCATGGTAGAAATATGATGGTCATGTGGAAGACATTTTTGGTGCATCACCTTTAGATTAGGTTCAATTTATGTATTCTCTAACTCTTTTCCCCATAAGTAAGTAGTAGTTTAAGTGATAAACATTGCATGATATATTCAAGGAGCTAACCGTTAAATCTAGAGGCTCATTTCCAATATAGCTACACCCACATACCTAAAAATGTTCCCATGTTTCCAGAATCTGGAATAAGCATGAACAACCTCTTCTCAGGTGTAAGATTTGGTGACAATAGTAACATTGTAAATTCTCAATCCAAGCATCAATATAAATCAAGAGAAACCAACTCAGATAATCAAATTTTATCCTGCTCTCCCTTAAGTGTGTTGGAAATCAATAATTTTTTATCTCTATTTAATTTTTTTTTATACTAGTACTACCCCTCCACCATGCTATGATCCTAATAATTTTTATTGGTTCCATGCCAACATTGGTCAAGCTAATGGGACATGCCATATCCTTAAAAAATTTGTGGTTGCTCTCATGTTTAGAGGAAAATTTGACCATGATGCTATGATAAAATATCATCATTGAGAATACATTAAGGCTTCTTAGAATTTAACCTATAATTAAAAATATACCCATCAAAAGTCTTGAAAAGCTTCTCAACCACTAGATTCATACAAAAAATTCCAACACAAATGTTTGTTCCATTGATGCCAATTATGACCAATACTATACTAATTCCCAATATATGAATACGGCAAAAGTTAACTAAAGTTATAATCCCACTCACGAAATAATGACTACCAAGTCTAAGAAGCCTTTTCCTAAAGAGAAACTTCTTAAAAATACTATAACCAATCCTAATTCCTATTTGGATAAATCGACTAGTGATGAGCTAACTCTAGCATGAAATCCTCAACCTAGTTCCTCCATTTATACTAAAACCATTATTACTAATCACCCTAAACCTCACTATGGATCTACATATAAACCACAATGGAACTTCATAGATGAGCTTAACTCCATGCCTTACAAAATTATTGTAATGGAACTAGTGATAACTTCTCCTTATCATCTAAAGTTTCTCATTCAATAATTAAAAGACATAGAAGAGTCCCCACCTAGTGAATATGAAGTGCCTATATCCACCTTTGAAGGCCTTGTACCTGTGAAAGTTAATGCTATCAAAACCATTTATCAATATTATTCCTCTATGAAACCTTCCATATAATTTATCGAAGAAGATATGATTAATGAAGAAATCCTTTTTAGAGATGAAAACCCACCCCTTTATTATGATTGGAATGAATAATATCTTAATAAGAATATATTGGTGGATGAAGGATTCAACATTAACATTACTTCCCTTTTGTTACTCAAATAAATTGAATACCAAAAACATAACTTTAAGAAAACTAGACTTACTTGTCATGGATTTGATAAAACTAATTAAAATCCTCTTGGTTACATTTGGTCCCCCCTCACTATTGGACCCAAAATAATCCACACCAAGCTTATGGTTTTGGATCTTCCACTTTCCTACAACATGATTTTAGGTCATCCATGGATTCACCACATGAGAGCTATCATATATTCTGGTAACCAATGAATAAATTTCATCCATAATAGTTAAAGTTAAAATCATGAAGTAGATCCCAACCCATGAGGCATCCAACTTACTCATCTTAAAAATTAGTAGTGCATCCCTACCATTCCTCATATTAATAGTCCACCTCTTCCTAAGTTCATCAACATGAATATTGATCTACATGTCACTCTTGTGTATTCAAATGATGAAAAACTCAATGAGTTTTAAATTTTGTAATACCACTCGATTACATCCTTATATATAGGAATGACTTCCTCCTTTCCTTCCACAAGATAGGACCATTCTTTTGATTGATGGTGATACTAAAAGTACTCCCCCATGTAATGATAATGAAGCCACTTACATATAAGATGAATTTAATTATAATGAATATAAGGTAGCTAAATTATTTTAAGATCCTTTATCCATGTCCCCTCACACTTTTAGTAACATGGGTGTCTCCACTAAAGACACTTTCCATTGAAAATTTCAGCCAAATTCACATGCATGTAATTTCTTTCCATCTTATGATGATGCTTAAATTATGGCCCAATAAAAATAATGTGATTTAGAAATAATGTATTATCTAAAGACCCTTATACAAATGCATGCCTTCAACTGAGATGTTCACGTGGTTTATATATTCTATGATTTTAGTGACACTAGACCAAAACCTAAAGGTTATGTCCCTTATGTTAACCCACTATTAATAGACAATCCATGGGTTGTTCAGGAAATTATTACTACTCCCACATATAACAACATCATCTGACTTAGTACTATTTAGATAGTTTAACATAGTCAACACACTTTCGACAAATCTGATATTATTTCCTCTATCTATTATATTTTTGACTATATTGGCCAACTTGATATAGTCCAACCTTCAGTCCAAGACTGCATCATCCAAGTATCATCAAATATTGAGATAGCTCCCTTATACTCATCACCTATAGGAGATTGTATCAACTAGACTGATACAATCAAAACTATTATTATCACTGCTAACTGAATCAAACAAACCAATACAATTCAATCTAAATCTTTTGTACTAGACTATATCATCTAGGTAGATATAGTACATTCAAAACTTTCACCTCCTACTTCATCCCTTAAAATTAACTTAGATGCTAAAGCCACTACTTTAATACAAATCCATTCCAAGTTTGAAAACAAAGGTAATCAAATTGTGGATCTCAAAGTAGATGTCAAATATTATGGACCTTTACACATGCTTTCGAGTGATGAATCTATCTTTGAGTTAATCCATGATAGATAAGCTCAACTTCCTCACCAACATCACAAGATTGGAAACTTTTAGAAAAAGGATCCTTTCTTCAATAATTTGGTTGCTATCATTGATCCTTAAACTCATCCTATTTATAAGATTCCTCTAGTTCCATACCATTTCTAAGATGGAAATTCCATGCTCATCGAGGAAACCTTTGTAATTAACTTTGACACAACTGCCTCTTCTAAACCAAATATTGTCTCTAAGGAATTTCATTATGAAGAGAAAAATATTTTAAACCTCTTTTTTGACAAATATTATAAAGCCTTTGCTTGGTCATACATAGACATCAATGACACTGACCCTAGCATAGTTGTCCATAACATCATAATAGATCCCGATGCAAAACCTATGCACCAAAAATAACACAAGTTTTCTCCAAAATATTTTCACTTTATGTCATAAATAAATTATCAATCTAGTAGATGATATGTTCATAAAACTAGTAGATTAATATGAATGGGTATCCAACATTTTTATCATTCATAAGAAAGTCACTATGGTCATTCACATCGGTATTTAATTTTCTAATCTCAACTTAACAAGTATTAAGAATAATTTCTATTTACTATCAATTGGTGCCATTGTTGATTCTACAACTAGATATGATATGCTCTCCCCAATGGATGGTTTTTGGGTTATAATTAGGTTTATATTACTCCCAAATATTTATATAAAACCACCTTTACTACCTAATATGGAACCTATTATTATGTTAAGATTCCCTTTGGCCTTAAAAATTCCAAAGCCACCTATCAATGTGAAATGACCCACATATTTCATGATCTCATCCATAAAATAGTCAAAGCCTATGTGGATGACCTTATTTCCAAATCTAAGCATTGTGAAAACCATATTCATGATATTGCCATAATCTTTGATCATTTCATCAAATGCAAGATTAAAATCAATCTATCCAAGTCTGTTTTCGGTGTCACCTCTAGAAAACTCATAGGATTCTTAGTTTCCATATCAGGTATTGATGTATATCCTATATAAATTAACACTATTATCAACATACTTATTCCTCAATCTATTCCTGACATTCATACCTATCTTTGGAAACTTAAGGAAATTTGATGATCCATCCCAAGATGGATTATCAAATCTATCTGATAAACTCCCTCATTAAGAAAGGTAATGCTATTGAATGGATTGATGCATGCCAAAAATATTATGACAACATGAAAGAGTAATTACATCATATTTCTACTCTTTGACCACCTTATAGAGATCACCCTCTCATATGGTATACATCATCTACCCCCATATCATTTGGACCAATGCTTGCCCAACAAGATGAATCAGGAAAAGAGTATACTATCTACTACATCAGTCATGCCTTGATAGGTTATGAAACCTATTACATGATAGTGGAATTTGATTATCTCTCAATCTAATTCATAGATGAAAATATCTAATATATATGTTTTATCAGAGTAATTATGTCATTGTCCACTATGATCCCCTTTGTTACTTCTCCAAAGATTTCTTACCCAAAGATAGAATTGGAAAATGGATTGTACTCTTAATGGAGTTTGACTTATGAATCATTATCAAAAAATCAGTCAAAGTCTAAGTGATTTCCAACCTACTTGTTGGCACTTTTGTCATAGATATGAGTCATATTTAGGACACTCTTATTGATGAAGAGATCCTTTTCATCAAAGGTATTAACTAAGATATTTTTATTTAGGACCAATTTCATAATTTTATAGGTGATCTTGAGGAAAAGAGCCTCGAAGAGTCCAAAATATTAGTTTCCAAACCTAAATCCAAAGAAATCATAGAAGAATTACCATAAGTTATAATTAATTTGCTTGAGTAAACTTGGACACTTCAATTTGATGGAGCCAAGTACCTTCAAAGAATTGGGGTAGGTTGTGTCTTAGCCTACCTTATGGCAAAATCATTCCTCTAGATTTTTGGTTAAAAATTTAAGTCACTAATAATTTGGATAAATATGAATCCATCATCTTTGAGATGTAGGCAGCCATCGATTTAGAAATCCCATACTTGCATGCCTTTGAATATTCATAGCTCATATGTCATCAAGTCAGTGGTGAATTTCAATGAAAAGGTGAAAATATCATTGCATATCATCAAATTATCTCTAATATTGATAAAGAGATTGTATATTTCACTATCAAATCAATCCCACAAGAATAAAATTCTATAGTCAATTTTTTTGGTTTGTCAACCTCTCTTTTTCATCCTCATCAGGTACTACATAATTCATAATTCTTCATTCATATGATAAAATATCTATCTAGTCTACAGTCCAAGGATGAGTCTCTTATTTGCCATATTTAGGTCATCACTAATTAACAAATCCCACAATATAAATACATTATCCAATTCATTAAACATTATACTTATCCTTCAGTTTTTGATTCTCATGAAAAGACTAGAATTCATAAGTAAATTTGTAAGTATATATTTAGACATGGAATCCTTTAATATCATAACACCAAAGGTAAATTTATATGTTGTGTTACTCAAGATGATATTCCATCTCTTATTGAACAAAAACATGGGGACATTTGTGGTGGCCATTATATCAGACATAGTACAACACATAAATGCTTACAGATGGGATACTTTTGGCCTACCCTCAAAAAATATTCTATCACCTTTGCTAAAAATAGTAATCCTTTCCAATTCCATGATGATATAATTCACTCTCCTCTAGTTGAGATTTAAACCTTGGAGTCTCCTTAGACATTCTTTATTTGGGGATCAGATCTCATTGAAAAGTTACCTAGATCGTAATATGGCCATATATTCATCATTATTGCCACATAGTAATTTACTAAGTGGGTAGAACCTATGCCCCTAGTAAACATTATCAGATTCAACACAATATCCAAATTCATTCTTAATCAAATCAAATTTCATTTTGAAATCACTCACACCATCATATCTAATAATGGTGTAAATTTCAAAAATAAAGACATGAAACAATTATGTGCAAAATTCAAAATCACGCACACATTTTCAACACCTTATCATCCTCAGTGAAATGGTTAAGCTAAAGTTGATAAAAAAATACTTAAAAATATATTGTAAATACTATTAAGGATTTTTGTTCTGATTGACATTCTAAGATATATCATGCACTTTGGGCTTATTGTACTAGTATCAATACTACCACTATGACAACTCGCTTCTCTTTAGTCTATGGTTTTGAATTTGTTTTACCATTAAAATTTAAGTTACCATATTATACATTTATCTTCATGACATCATTCCTAATGAAGAGGTTCATGAAGTCTATATTTACATTTTACATTTATTAGATGAAAAATGTTTGAATGACTTATAACATAATTGCCAATATAAATCTCAAATTGCTAAACATCATAACAAAAAAGTCAAAGTCCATACTTTTGATGTTGGAGACTTAGTGCTTAAGCTAGATTACACCCACTAAAAAGAGGGAAAATGTGCCCAAAATTGGTGGAATCTTTAATTAGTCAAAGATATCTTCTGACCTAGTACTTACATATTATAAAAAAATGGACACATCTTTAAAGAACCGACAAATGCTCAATTTTTGAAGAAGTATTTTGCTTAGTTATATGTTTGTTATAGCTTTACATTTATGCATTGATTTACATTTCCAATACTTTTTAATTGCATACTTATCATTAGTTTTATATATAATGTGGAGCTAACATATATTTCAAGGTCAAATTTCATCTACACACCTCTAGATTTCCTTTTTAGACACTATCCCTAACAACTATTTTAGTTATTTAGGTAATTTGTATTTAATTACACCTATTGGATTTTTAGTTTGTGAGTTGCATTGGATGACCACAGATAGGATCAAAAATTCCTCTCAAATACCCATTTATGCATTTTTTTAATTAACCAATATTCCCCCTTTTGGTTTTATGATTTTTTTATATACACCCTTTTTGGGTCCTTTATTTACACCTCTTGGCTTTTAAATATATGATTTGAACTATAAGACCTTAGATAGGATCATACCCTACTCATAAGCTCTGATTTATTTATTTCATAGATTGATTTTGCTCCAAACCTTAGCTAGGTGTATTCCACAAAAAATAAGGAAACAATCGAGAGTCATGTTTTACCTCACTTTAAAATCAATTATATTAATTTATTTTAGAAATATAGTAGTCTATCTTCATGTCTTCATCCATATATATCATTTCTCATGATGATGATTCATGTCTACCTATAATTGTATCATCCTTCCATTATATAATTTTTGTGATTGGGGAAACCCCAATCATTTTATGACCATTTCCATCATTTTCTATTTTCCACATCCTTTTGGGCTCACCAAGGTCAGTTTTGAGATCACAATATTTTCTAAAGTTTTAGTCTCGGCATATTTTAAAATCATGGTCATTAGGTCCTCTTCTCTAGCCACTAATTGTAAGCTCTCTTATGATATTCATTTTTAGCACCCATGTTTTATTTTCTGAATATGTATGGAAGAGAAATATAAAAAGCCAAGAAAGTTAAAATCCATATCATAATAAAAGGTAATGTTAAAAAGAAAATATATCAGAAAATTTAGATCACACCAAAAGACATGATATTTATTTGGTACATATCCTATTCTATTTAAATCTCAATATCCATATTTAGCCTCATGATAGAGTTGAGGTCCATTGGGGTGTGGTAGGCCAGTAGACTAGGGTAGGAGGCCTCATTACACTAACATATCTTATTATATTTTCATGCTACCTACTTTCTCACACAAGTACCCAGTCTTCACAATAGACTGACAAATATATAAAGGGTTACAAGGAGTGGGGAACACATTTTGAGAAGGTAGGATCATTTTTATTTTCATGCATAGTAGCCTTCATGGGATGATATCTATATACTTCACTAGTTAGTCCAAACTTACGTTGCTAGGTAGGGTTATCTGAGGCCATTAATGTTGAAATCCTTATAGTCTTGCCAAATTAATTTGAGTGCATCATTTACAATAAAGATCATGTTTTACCTTGGTGTTGCCATCTTCCCCCCTCTACCCACTTCATTTCACGCTTACTAGGCATGTTTGTTTCTAATTCTATCCCCACTTTATATACTTCACATTTTCTATCCCTTTTGACATGGTAAGAATATGGTAGTTTTAATTTATCAATATTTACAATAAAAGTGAAATCTTTAAGTTTTTTTGAAATGCTCTTTTGGTTATTGCCTTATCTTTCTAGAATTTCTCTTACTTTTATTTGGGACCTTAAGTTTTCTATTCACCTTTTTACTAGCCATTTGGTCCCATTTTTTCCATTTCATATTTTTTCATATATTTTTTTCCATCCTTGTTGAGTATGGTTTGTTACTTATCTTACATTGATGTTGTTATCATTATTCAGTTTCATGTGTCCTTTGTTTTATTTGGATTGATATTTATCTTAATTTATATGCATTTTTGGGTCTTTCGGTCATAAGTAGCCTTGGCATTTCAGCTTACTAATTTTTACCTTAGTCATTATTAATTTTACTTGGTATTTTGGCTTTAAAATAGCCCTTATTATTTTGGATTTCCAATTTCCAAGAGATTTACTTAGCTTTGAAAGTTTTGTAATTAATTTAGCTTTGTTATGTTTGCTTTGCTTTGCTTTCTATCCTTGTATCCCTAGGGTTTTTTTAAAGTAGTTAATGTGCCCTCCATGATCGAAACTATGATTTTTTTTCATGTAGATATTTAATGATAAATGTAAGTCAATGTATGTATATGGTCCTTTTAGATATTCATATATCAAAATTCATTTATTAACATTTAATTTTAGCATTTTAGTTAGCTCAGTTGTTATGTTGATATGTTCTTTCCAAAAACACCATTACATGTTAGACTATTTTGACATGTGATGAGCTTTGGGTGGGGCATATGTATACACATAATATTATTCAAATTTATCATTTACTGACACTTTATTTTACAATAACCTATTGTTTTTCAATCTCCTTGAGTGCATGCCTTAAAGGGTGCACATAGAAAGGGGTGAGAAGGCATTTGGTACTTTCAAAGAGATGCTATCTATGTCATGCTCATATCATTCCTATTTTTATTTAGCTTCCTTAAATTTTAATTTCTACCTACCTCCTTCCATCCTACTTCACTCAATTATATCAATTTTTCCATTTCCTACTGTATTGGCCTATGTCGATGATATCTATTTTTCACCTATTACCTTACTATAATGTATCAACTTGGTTGATGCTATTATGAGTGTGTCTTTTAGAATTTTCACTATTTTAGCTTGGCCAACATAGTTTAATGATAGTTGAATCCTCTTAACTACATTGAAATGGGTCGACGACATTGCATTAGCCTTTAAGTTGAGTTTGGATATTTGATAACTACATATACAAGAATATTTCATCCAACACATATCATATACATTCAAATCTTATTTTTCTCACACTTCTACCCCAAATCATATTTTGAGGAGGCATAGGTAGAAATTTGTCTTGTGTAAGTCTTGGAGATTCATTAGGAGTCCTTTAGCCTAGAGCTTGATTCAACCTTTGAAGTATTCACAACTAAAATAATATATTACTAAGCACCATTGGCCAAGGGGAGATTGAGGCTCGATGAGTCCACTCTAAGGTAAGTATTTCTAACCTTATTCTTTTTCCTTTATGTCATTTAATAGATATAAGTTGTTTGTTGCTTAGTGAATAAATGTGTGTGTATCTTTGTCTAAGTTATCTCTACACTTACATTTAGTGTGGATATATGATTGCTTGGACTTACTATTTATCCATTTTAAACTACCTAGACCCTCATTTGTCAACCATGGCACCTTACCCATTTTGATTATTCTAACCCTTCCCATTTACTTTACTTTAATTTAATTGCACAACTACTTACATTGCTTATCTGTAATACATTACTTACATAGAAGTATAATTAGAGTTATATTATTGTGTCATACGAATAAAGTATTTATAAACCTTTAATTTGATATTGATGATATATGTGACCCTCTTACTGGGTCTACAAATCCATTGGTCACATCCCAAATATTAGGTATCATTAGGATCTAATTGATTTGCCTTATCATAATCTAGATATTTAGAGATATGATAGTTACAAGTCAATCCTAGCCCATTTCATACACCCCTAGAGGAAAAGATGCCAATGATGTTATATTGGAGAGTTTTTAGTGATGTTATGGTGATGTCATAGAGGTGTCCTTGTGAGTAGATGCAGTGATTTAATATCCTAAGTAACAATGACAAAGTGTGCAATGTGCTTGTCCTAATGAGCTTAAAGGAGTCTTGGTTGATTTTCAGAGTTTGCTTAGTTTGAGATGTTTAATGATGAGTCTAAAGTATTGCACATGTGAAATAGGTCCTATAAGAAGTGTTCTATGCTTTGAGAGATTGTGTGCATGAGTGGTATTCATCCGGTTATTCATTATGTTCATCTAGACATTTTGGTCTAATGGAAAGAAAATTGAATAAGTAATTTAATGACATCATCATTTCCATGTGTGAATGAGTTATAGGGAGTTGGTCATATGGTTATGATCATAGTAGTCCCTATTTGTTTTATACCAAATCTCAAGTCATGCATCAAAGTGAGGTCAAAGATATGAGGGTGCAATGTTGGCTACTCAGATTGAATTCACTATGTTCCCATACTTAGACAAATTTACAAAAGGGTTCAATCAAAGATGAGTAAGCATGTTGATGAGGTTAGAATTCCCATGCGTGGAGGTTTTAGGATAAAATGATCATATGGGTTTGTTTATTTTTTTGCCTAATTTATTTGTGATAATTTTTAAATCACACAACATAGCATATTAAAAGATATGCATATGCAAAGTTGGGCTTTCAGGTAGTTTGACTATGTTTTCCCATACTTGGCCAATTTTACAATATTACAAGAAGAACTGAGTGAACATTTTGATGGTGTTATATCTTGAACATGTGAAGATGTCAAGAGAAACTAATAATATGGGTTTATTTAGCATTGAACATAGTTTATTTCTTCTATGTTTTATATCATGCATTGAAGCATGACAAAATTTATACATGCTCAAAGTTGGTCTCTCTGGTAGGTTTTGACATAGTTGGCTCTGTCATAGAAGATTTTGAGAAAGAATTTTAATGGCATGATATCTCACACGTATGAATGTTCCAAGAGATGTGTGTCATATGGTTGAATTATCCTATGTTAGGAGATCATTTGGTCCAAATTTGAGATCATGCATCAAAGTAAAAAATAAGTTATTAAGGTTCAATGTTGGTATTCTAGGCATATTGAAAGGGTTCCCATAGTCATTTCTACACAAGTTAAATCTCGAGCAAGATCGATGGTGTACATTGCTCCAAGGAGTCAAGAAATAATGAGATGAGGATAGGTGCATGATGTTTAAAAATTGAGAAAAATTATAAGATAAGGATCCAATGGCAAGTGGGTGTTTGTACAAATTGATTAAATGATGAGCATTGATAATTAAAGAGCTGACTGATATGTAGAGATCGATGGAGCGTATTGAGTCAACATTTTAAGATTACACAAGATGAGGTCAATGTGACTAAGGTTTAATGTCTGAGTATTGGTGCCTATGCATTAATGATGACATGAGATGATAAAAAAGTTTCCAAGGTTTAATTGTGACCGTTGGTATTCAAATATTTGAATTTAACATAGGGAAAAACTAGATCTCTATATTTTGTCCATATCTATTGATAGAAGTTGAATTTTTTGGTGATATAAAAATAAAATATGAAGAGGAACCCATGATGAATTTAATGAACCTAATTTTAATATCTATAAGTGTGTATAATCAAAAATATTAATATTCAAAGTTGATATAGTGTTTATGCTTGTTTTGTAAGTGACCCAAGAAGGATGTTTGAGATTGTGTTGATACTATTTAGATGTCTCATGATGAATTATCTATTGGATCATGTTTTAGAACCCATGAAGATGATTTTTTAGTATTCTAGAGGTGTGATCAATATATCTTGAGTATGAATAATGCTTAAGAAGTTGACTATATATTCAGTAATTGTGTTCCTATGTATAAGGTCTCTATTGGAGTTGATTGAGCATACATAGATGTGAGTTAAGATGACTGTGATCATTTGAGGATGTCAAAAGGGACATAAGGAGTGGAATCATGTATTTAAAAGTGGTCCTATTTTCTTATTTTTTTTGATGTTGTGCTAATGGGTGAATAGGTCTCCATGAAACTTATAAGAGCTACAAGGGCCTTATTAAAAGGTGTAACTACTTAAGGGTGACCCATAGATGCTATGGCCAACCTATGAGGATTATATTGAGCTATGTATTCATGTGAGATATGCCTTAAGGACTAAGGCATGCCTAATGGCTTACTAAGGTAGTGATTATCAAGACTGCTCTATAAATAGTGAAATCAAAGATGATTTCTAGACTTTGTGTGAGAGACTTGGGAGATTATTTTAGAGAGGTATGTGTGTTTTTATGGAGAAAAGGAGGGGTTGAGTGCTCTAAGGATGAGTCAAAGAGAATAATATATTGAGGACTATTTGTATGACCTATTAGTCATAATTTTATTGGAGAATAGTGTACTTGCTATTTGAGTATGAGCAAAGGTGAAGAGTGATAATCAGAGGTTCATCATCATGTGTTCAAGACATTAGTGCATAGGTGAATGTGTTCATAGGTGCTATTATGGTAGATCAAAATCTAATGTTTTTTTAGCCTCCTTGCAAGGTTAAACTTACTAAAAGGTCTAGTTATTATTACAACTCAGCAAGACAAGTGTGGCAACATATTGTGGGATTGAATTCTCACTAAATAGGGATTGTATTTCCTTGATCATTTATAGATGGTTTAATTTAGATCTTGTTATTATATGATAGTAGTCCAATTACATGTTCCAATAGGTTTTATTCCCCAAAAGGGTTTCCCATGTATGTCATGTGTTATGTGATTGATCTTGCATTGTCTCTCTTGCTTATTGATATGAATGTTGTATATGCTTCATGAATGCTTGTGGTAGCTGATTAAGTATTTGTAAAGATCAAAATTGAAGTTGGTTTTTTTAGGCTCACTTATTCACACCCCCACTCTCAGTGATTGTACTTATAAAAATTGGTATTAGAGAAAGTAATTTGGTAAAGGCTTAATAGCTTGAAGGTGATCTAAGGTACAATATGGGTAGTCATCAAGGAGGTTTCTCTATTAAGCAAGCATTGATGTTAAATGATCTAATTATGCCTTTTAGAGTGTAAGGATGAGGACATGCATTATGTACCTCAGGTTTGATATATGGAAATATGTTCTAGATGGTTATGTTTCTCTTATTACTCCTCCATCTAGTGCTATAGATAAGAAGTTGTTTGAGAACAATTACAAGGTGATGAATGCTATCACTTATGGTCTTTTAGAGACTGAATACACCAAGGTAATCCATTATACATCTAATGAAGAGATATGGAACAAAATAAATAAATTTTTTGAAGGAGATTTAAAGGTCAAGATTGCTAAGTTTTAGAGTTACAGAAGGCAATTATAAAGTCTTAAGATGAAGGAAGAAGATTATGTGGCATCCTTTCTATAGAGAGTTGATGAGACTATGAAAATAATCAGAGGTCTTGGAGAGAATCTTGAAGAGGAAACTATAGTAAAAAAGGTATTAAGGTATATATCTCTCAAGTTTGATCCAAAAGTATCTAATATAGAAGAGAGTCATGATCCTACTCAGTTGAAGATGGATCAATTGCATGACACCCTTACTGCATATGAGATGAGAATAAATGATGATATACCACCAAATAAGGAAGCTAAATTTAAGATAGAGATGAAGCCTAAGAATAAGTTCCAAGGTAAGAAATAAAAAGAGTATGACATATCTGATATTTATGATGATAAACTAATTACTTTTATTACTAGGAAATTGAACATTGGCTCAAGGAAGTATAAGGGTAAACTACCCTTCAAATGTTTCAACTATGGAGAGATATGATGCAGGGGAATCCAATGATGACCCTAAGTTGATTCATTTTTGTTATTTTGGAAGTTAATTAGGGTTTTTTATAGGTAATAGAGGTAATTTTAATTCCATATGAGGAGTCTAGTAGGTCTAAAGAGGCATATAATTCAAATTATGCTTTTTCCCACCACAATTTCCTATTTGAAAATTCAAATTTTAATTAAGCCTTGTATAAGGGCTTATGTTCAATTTGTGAAGGTGGGAGATGTGTAAAATTTCAAGGGGATTTATACCCTATAGAATTTCATAACATGTTCATGAGTCCTAAGGTCAAGGTAAAAATTATTCATAATATGTAAAATCATAAAAAGTGCAATGTAAGCAAGAGACCATTTAGAGGGAAAAGTTGTAGGAATCAGTTATATGTCCCTTTTTAGGAGCCTTGAGTTATTTTTGGTGGAGGGAGTGAAATAAAATTTTAATGGATAATGTAATGAAAAGTTTTATAAAGAAGACAAAAATAATTTTTTAGTATGGAAAAACTTTGTTTTCTGAATGAAGGATTTATACAGACTAGTCGCATGTGAGATGTTGATGAAATAATGATATTGATAGTTTTATTATATGTGTGATTGATTTTTATTGAAAGTGTGATTGTAAATAAATTTCAAATAGACTGAGGAAAGAGATAAACCTATTTTGTAAACTTAATATATACAAACCCTGTCGGTTGAATGATGACTGTTGTTTACAATGTATATGTTTTGATGATCAATGGTTGACTATAGAAAATGACTCACAATGTGTTTGAAAGGTAATACATGTTTATATAGTGACTATTTTCTCCAAGATACACAAAATAATAATTTTGATAAAAGAAAGATAGTTACTCAAACCCTGTTCTTAAAGTATAGACTGGTTGTAGACTAAGTCTTGATTAAAAAATGTTCAAATGAAATTTGATAATGGTTATATGTGTTTTTGATGGAGTTTAAAATATTTTTTTTGAGATTATAGTTTTAAGGGTTGAGAATAGAACCATTTGGTATTCTGAGTTTTGTATACACAAACCCCTATGTTGTTGAATAAGTGTCTTATTTGAAGACTGTAGGTATCAAGAAAGTTCATAACCAAGATTGGCAGATTATATTATTTTTTTATAAATAAGGATTGAATAATGTTGAGGTGTTAAGACTCATAAATACAAAATAAATCCTATAACTACATGAAATCTAAATATAACCATATTTTTTGTAGAGGAGATGTTGCTCAGGTGAACTGTGTATGGAAACTTGAGAAGATATAACCAAAACATCTAGTTGCAATGTTGGAGAAAATATTATTAAGTGTTCTTGAATAATTTTAATATTGATAGAATGTTTGGTTTTAGTAATAATGTTTCATAATCTTAAATGTTTTCAAATAGACTTGTATGATATTATTTCAACACACAGTCAAGTACAAAAGTGCTATAAATTGTTTAGCAGTGTATTAGATGAGTGAAACCAATGCCTAAAATGTTGAGGTAGGTATAGATATACCTAAGGAATATTTTTGTAGATATTTAAACCCTTCATAAAAACCAAAATGAAATATTATTTACTCTCGACCAAGGACTGAGATAAGAAGCCCTAATTCTAGGGTTTGTAGAAAATAAATAGTTTCCAATAGCCAATCTTCAAAAAACTTGGAGGATAGGTTTGTTTGGATGAGGGAAAAGATATTTTAAGATTAGTTTTGTGATAATGTACCTCCAAGTATAGAAAGGAGTGACTATTTGTAAAGAGCACCTTAGGATACCTAATTAAGGGAAATAGTGAGCAAATCAAAGGGAGAAAAGGGATTTAAAGAATGAGTTTGGAATTGAAACTTTGGGGATAGGAATAAATCAATAAAGGGTGTTAGAAAAAAGTGTCATAAATCAGATATATGAAGGTACATGTCTATAAAAAAAGATTTTGAGTGAAATAGGGCTAGTAGGAGTATGAGAATTGTATGCAGTGTGGTGCAAGGGTGTGAGTGGAGAGTTGGTAAGTTGATGAATGAGATTGAGATAGTAAAGAGACATTATAAAACCTAAAATTAAAGAATAAAGACTTTTCAAATCATAGATTAACATGTGAAATCTAGAATCTTGCATAAACAAGTGATTTTGTAAGCATTTTTTGAGAGAGTGGATTAAGAAACAAAGGTCAAGATGTTTTCCATATATATGCTCTACATCAAGATAGGAAATTTTACTCAGAAGTGTCCTCATAAGCATGAGAATATTGATGATGAAGAGCATGGTAAAGGCCAAGATGAAGAAAAGAAGACATACATGAAGAAAGGATTCAAAAAGTATAACAACAACAAGTCCTTCAAGAATAAGAAGAGTCTTTACACTAAAGAAGATTATATCTCATCAAATGAGAATGAATATAGTGACTCAGAATATGATCATGAAGATGACGTTCTTGTTGAAGATGAATGCTTGTTTATGGTTGAGGAAGAAAATTTCTCACATCAAAAGGAGTCTACTTGGAATGATTCAGATGATGAAGAAGATGAGGTGGATTGTGAGATTGTTTTAATGAATGCTCTTGAATAACTGAAGATTTGTTATGGATAATGTTTACATGGGATATTTGATATGAGGTAAATATTAATATTTGTATTTACCATGAGGTAAATAGTTATAGGTTAATCAAAATATTATTGTATAACAATATTATGATTATTCATTAGAATATATATATATATATATTGAGATATATTATTTATATTTTTATAACAATATAACGTATTTTATAATCACAGGGTGAGAGAATATTAGGGAGAGGTTATAGGAATTATTCCTATATATTTGTATTGTGTCTCATATTGAATTATTGAGATTAATGTGAGAATATAAAGATTATTGTTGTGTGATTTAAATTTGTCTCTGTGTATGCTCGGCTCTGTGTATGAGTTAGAACTATTTATGGGCTCCTCCAATACTCAATAGTGGTATCAAAGTGGGCAAATACTCTATGAAAAATGGTTTTTTGATTTGAGAAAGGGGTGGTTTATCCTTGAGTGATGAGATAATAATGAGTGAAAAGCCTATAGTGTAGTTATTTAATTTCTATGTAGTAGTTTTATGAGAATATTGACATTTTATTGTAATTTTCACGTTATAGAGGAGGAGAAGCCATATTCACTATTTCTAGGTCTGAGTCCATACATATCAAAAATTGATATAGTGTAGAAGATATAAAATGGGAAAAACATGGTGAAGATAAAAGTCAAAATGAACTATTGATTGGATAGTAGATATGTGCTTATTATACACATAGTCTCTATAAGGATTGAGGGAAGGTCATCATAGTGAAAGTATGCCATTCATGTTGCCCATGATGGAGCCCTAAAAACTCCCAGCCACTTTTATTTCAATAGCTAGCTAGAATTATTATGAAATAGATCTAACAATAATATATATATCATTGTTTATAGTTTTTCTTTGTCTATAGCTATACCCACCTCAAACTCAACATTAACTGACTTACCCTCTGTGGTGGATTAGTCAATAAATTCCTTCCACATTGGTCTTGAACAAGTTTACGGTGGTATAGCTAAGATTCAAAATTTAGGTTTATGGTTTTAAGTCTTGATTTTCATGGTTAGTCTTAGTCATTTATTATTTATTATTGAGAGTTAATTTTATTTGAATTCCATTAATCTTAGTTAAATAACGTCATAATCTTGTTTAGAAAGTATTAAAAAAAACTTATGCTTTAGTCATGTTAAAAGTTTTTTATATTAGTTTATAGGTTTTTAATTTTAATAGTGTCTATTTATGTCAAAAGTCATGGTTCTTTTGAAATTTTATTTATTTTAGGACTTATAGTTGGTTTACTTCAATAAAGTTTATATACAAGTTTTTGGATCAAATCAATTTTTTGATTCAATTAGTATAGGTGAATTTTTTTTGTTTTATGAGATATTTTTTTGTCAAAAGAGTTAAGTCATTAATATTTTAATTTAGGTAAAGTTTATTAGTATCTTTATATTATGAGTTTAGTTTTTTTTCAATTCATCAAAAAAAATCAAAGTGTCAAAATAATGTCATTATTTGTAAAAAGTCATTGTGTTAGTGTTGAGTCTTTGTTAAGATTCAAGAGTCTCAAAAATAAAAAAAATTTGCCTTACGAATGAATTTTTGTTTGTACATGACGTTCACGTTATGGGGGGGGATTCCCTCAAAAAAATTATGTACCAGAGATTCATGACTTCTTTGGCTGAGTAAGAAACAAGATACTGGAGGTTGGAGGATACACAGAGGATGGAGGTCTTTCAGTGACCTCTCATCAATTGCCAATGATGGGGCCACATCATGTTTTGGTGAGTTTGTGTGGTGTGTATTTCATTTCAGCATGGTGTGGATTTTAGTTTTTCAATGTGTTTTTTTTTGGAAATGTTCACATTGTGGGGTGGGAACATATTGCAATGTTTCATTTTCCATTCAGAACCAAACTGGATAAAGTCAAGGAGCATTACCAGTGGTAGTGGAAGTCTTATTTTCTATGTGAGATTAAGTGGCACAATAGCATACAATAGCTACAAGTAAGAAGTTGATTTATTACAAGATAAAATGTGAATGGAAAACATTGTAGAGTGTGTCTCTAAATTTATTGTAACACTCATATATTTGGAAAGGGTTGGTGGTCGATCCAAAAAACTATAGATGTAAAAATATAGATAAACATTTACTAATGTAGCGATCCTCTAACTACCATCCTTCTTTATGAAGATGATCTACCAGTGGAATGTTGAGTGCATTCTTTTCATGGAGTAAATATGGGATGCATTCCTTTGCATAATTGTGGTCATGTGTAGTAAGATAGTCAGCCAGTTGGAAGTTTACATGCCTTTCTTTGATTTAGATTATGAGGCAAGCCCGTGCATCATGTTGTAGTAGGAGTTATGTTGTACCATGTCAACATTAGGGCATGAATGTTACAACTAATGTTTACATGGGATATTTACTGTGAGGTAAATAGTAACATTTATATTTACCATGAGGTAAATAGTTATAGGTTAATCAAAATATTGTTGTATAATTATATTATGATTATTAGTTAGAATATATATATATATATATATATATATATATATATATATATATCAAGATATATTGTTTATATTGTTATAACAATATATCATATTTCATAATCATAGGGTGATAGAATATTGGGGAGAGGATATAGGAAATATTCTTATATATTTGTATTGCTTCTCATATTGAATTATTGAGATTAATGTGAGAACAAAAATATTATTATTATGTGACTTAAATTTGTCTCTATGTATGCTCGACTCTGTGTATGAGTTAAAAATGTGTATTGGCTCCTCCAATACTCAACAAGATTGAGAAAAAGATCAATAAGAAGATGAAATATAAACTCAAGGCCTATGAGGATCAATTCGGTGTGTATGAGGCAAGATTGAATGAAGAAACCAATGAGCATGGAGATATGATCAAGCATCTTAGTTGTCAATTGGAAATTATGTCTACAAGCCTAAAAGCTAAAAAAGTTGAATGTTCAAGGTATGTTTTCAAAAATGAGTCTTTTAAATCTAAGCTACAAAAGATAGCTAGTAAGGTGAAGAAATTTTTGAGATTTGAAAAGAGCTCATGTGATCTAGACAACATTTTGAGTGGTCAAAAGCATGCTATGTTAGGTTGTGGAGCTAAAAGCTTCACCAGGATGCAAACAGGAGGAGTTAGGGAGGTTGTAGAGTGTTTGCTGAGTGTTACAGTCACTGGCATCAGTCAGGACAACTGACGTCGGTAGGGTATAAAAAGAAGGCAACTGATGTCGGTCAGAGATTAGCCAGCGTCGGCACCCCCCAGGCAAACAGGGACCGACGTCGGTCACCTGTGTGGTTCAGACTGAGTATTTTATGGGCAGTTAGCTAACGAACCAAGTGTTTGCATGTCAAGAGCCAAATTTAGACTAAGAGCTATAGATCTAATTATTGTAATTAGGTGTCTAATTATTGTTTGCATGAGATCTATTTAAGAGACTCATTGGTTGTATTGTAAATTAGTGCTAGAGAGTAAGAGAGCAAATAAGCTCCTTCTGAGAGAGGTGAGCAATGGTGTGTTCCTCCTAGTGCCACAGTACCAAGTGTGGGTATTGGTTTGGAGAATCAAAAGGGTTCTTCGTATTTGTATGATCTTGGTTAGCAGGTGAGCATGGCTTCTTTTGGAGATCTATAATGGTGAGTAAGGTCTAGTAATTTTTAGGTGGCAGCAGAGAGCAGGAGATCTACTTGGAGTACGGTTGTGTACTTGGTGTATTGGCAGCGTGTTACTGACTGGTTGGAGAGGTGAACATCATTTCTATATTTGAGTTTATTGTTAGGACTGAGAGAGAGAGGGAAGAAGGTCTTGAGGTGTGGCGAGCCTTTGAGGTGGAGGAAGAAGTGGCATATTCCTTATTGTATTTTCTTCTAAGTATTTAATACAATTGTGTATTGTCTCTCAAATCCTGTGTTGTTTCATATTTCTAGTTACTTATTGATTCTAGTATAATTTCGTGTTTAGTTACTAATACAAGAAGTAATCATATGTGCTCTAATTGAGGAGCAAGATCCTAACAAGTTGGTATCAGAGCTTTTGGTTGGGTTACTAACAGGTGGTTTTAGATCTGGATAGTGTGTGTTGATTACAGGTTACTCATAGGGGTTTCTGATTGAGTGGGAGTATGGCAATGGTAGAAGAAAGTAAGATACGAATGGAGAAACTGAATAGCATGAATGGTCTGATTGATGGAAAGAAAGAGTAGGGAAAAAGAGATTATTGGTTGGTAGCAGATCAACAGGGAGGAGTAGATGTTGCAGGGGATGTTGCACAGGATGTTCTGGATAAAGTAGAATCTTGGTTTACAGATTCTTTTGCCTCTTTCCATGCAGCCTGAAATAGAGCATCTTTTCATGGGTATGTCTTTGGAGACTTTGGAGAGATTTATTTAGGAGCTAGAGAGCCTTGTCAAATGATTGGCAAAGGGGAAGTGAAGCTGAAATTGCAGACGGATAACACACAGGTGTTGAATGAGGTTATGTAGGTACCAGTCTTGGAGATGAGAGATGCACAATAACTCTCACAGTAGATGCACTTGAATTAGACGGTGGTAAGAAAGTAGGTATCCTTTATCTATCTACTTATATTACTGATTCACCTTCTATTATAGAGATGTGGCTTTGTAGGCTTGGTTACATATGTAGAAGGGGAATGCATGTTCTGAAGTGAAAGACAAATGTTTTTGACAAACTAAAGAACTGGAAAGCCTTGGTGTTCATGGAGGAGATGATGGATAGAGATCAATGGAGTGGACTGAATTATTCTGAGCAGGGCTGTGCTAATTTAAATAGGGTTTTGATCCATGGAGAGCTCATGGGTAAAAAGTCATCATTCACAGTAGAACACAGATACTGGTGTCAGTCAGTAGGAACCAACGTCGAATAAATAGGCACCAATGTCAGTCATGTGCAGATTAGCAGAGTCGGTGGTGTCGAAAAGCAGGAATCGATGTCGGTCATACAGTGACCGACATTGGCAATAGGTACACCGGTGTTGTTCAAGAAACCAACGTCGATAGACAGGGTCAATCGCAGGGAACCGACATCGATGGAGAGTAGATTAGGAGATGGCCGAGATCGGTCACTAAAACAGATATTGGGTAGATAGCAAGCTATCAACAAGTCTCAAATGCCCATATGGAGGTCAGAAAGGGTAAGTGAACCTCATATTCATTGTTCACCTTCTTTATATTGCTTACTGATGGTCAAGAACCAGGAAGATGTGAAGAGGCAATGCAGGTAGAATCCAGATATAGTGGGAGCTTGGCATGGATGAGGAGTGTGAGTCCTTGGAGAAGAACCAAACATGTGTTTGTTGGTAGAGTTGTCAGCTAGAAGAAAGCACTGAGAGACGGATGGATTCCCAAGTTAAAAAAGAGAGTGGATGGATACGTGAGACAGAAGGCCAAGGTATATGGTCTTGAAGAAGCTGTAGGACAGTGGTACAGGTTTTGACAGGTGGATGACAAAGTAGGGCTTTAGTCAATGTCAGTGTAACTATTGTGTTTGCTCTTACCAGGTGAATGATGAGTCATGACATTATCCAGTTACTGTATGTGGATGGTTTGCTAGCAGGTTTGTACATACAGGGTTTTGCTGAGCTAAAAGGTAAGGTTAGTTCAGAGGTATGTCATGAAGAATTTGGAGTAGCTAAATTCTTTGGCATGAGAGACATGGAGATTTTGTCTCCAGTGGGAGCTGATGTGAAGACGGTGTTGGCGGTGTTCAAGATGCAGAATCGGTAAGCACACTAAGGGCTGGACAGTTCAAGCAGAGCTTAGAATAGGGTTTGAAATCACATGAGGTCTAGTGTAGACCTAAGTTTTCCCAAGTAGTGGGAGCTGTCAAAGAGTTTGGAGCCAATTTGGGGAAGGTAGATTCTCAGGTACTTGAGAGGGACTAGCAACAGGTTAACATGTTATGCAGGGTCAAGGACTTTACTACATGGATATGTAGGTTCGAATGCGGTAGGGTACTCGGATGACATGAAAGGCATCACATGGTGTGTGATGGTTGGTCTTCAGGGTTGAGCTTGGAGAGGGATACAAGCCAAGAAATAGATTAGATGGGGTACATATATAGGTACAGGTGCAACTGTTTATCTCCAAGTGGGAGATTGTTAGGTTGTGGAGCTAAAAGCTTCACTAGGATGCAAATAGGAGGAGTTAGGGAGGTTGCAGAGTGTTTGCTGAGTGTTATAGTTACCGATGTCGGTCAGGACAACCGACGTTGACAGGGTATAGACAAAAGGCAACCAATGTTGGTCAGAGATCGGCCGGTGTTGGCACCCCCCAGGTAAACAGAGACTGACGTCGGTCACTTGTGTGGTTCAGACTGAGTATTTTATGGGCAATTAGCTAACGAACCAAGTGTTTGCATGTCAAGAGCCAAATTTAGACTAAGAGCTGTGGATCTAATTATTGTAATTAGGTGTCTAATTATTGTTTGCATGAGATCTATTTAAGAGACTCATTGGTTGTATTGTAAATTAGTGCTAGAGAGTAAGAGAGCAAATAAGCTCCTTCTGAGAGAGGTGAGCAATGGTGTGTTCCTCCTAATGCCATAGTACCAAGTGTGGGTACTGGTTTGGAGAATTAGAAGGTTTCTTTGTATTTGTATGATCTTGGTCAGCAGGTGAGCATGGCTTCTTTTGGAGATCTACAATGGTGAGTAAGGTCTAGTGATTTACAAGTGGCAGCAGAGATCAGGAGATCTACTTGGAGTACGATTGTGTACTTGGTGTACTGGCAACATGTTACTGACTGGTTGGAGAGGTGAACATCAATTCTATATTTGAGTTGATTGTTGGGACTGAGAGAGAGAGGGAAGAAGGTATTGAGGTGTGGCGAGCCTTTGAGGTGGAGGAAGAAGTGGCATCTTCCTTATTGTATTTTCTTCTAAGTATTTAATATAATTGTGTATTGTCTCTCAAATCCTGTGTTGTTTCATATTTCTAGTTACTTATTGATTCTGGTATAATTCTATGTTTAGTTGCTAATAAAAGAAGTAATCATATGTGCTCTAATTGAGGAGCAAGATCCTGACATGCTAGTGATATAAATAGTCTTAGATATGAAGAAGAAAAAAATAATGTTACTCAAGACAAGATTAAAACTATTATGAACCATGACAATCTTAATTTGAAGACAAATAATTAGACAAGGACTAAAGGTGGCATTAGAATGAAGACAAATTAGATCAGACAACCAAATGCCATGAGGTATGTAAAATTTAATGGTTATTATTACACATGTAATCAATTTGGTCATAGGAATAAAGAATGCAAGAGAGATATTATAAATGAGTTTGTATGGGACTATGATGGGGGTCATCAGTTAAAAGGTGTAAACATAATTAAGTACTTCAAATATATTGATATGGGACACTTTGAAAATCATTTTACACACAAGATTAGACAAGGTGAGTCCTCTTCAAAAAGGGGAGGTTATTTTATTTGTCTTGACATAGGACATGTTGAATTTTTTTGTCTAAATAAGTTAAGGCAAGATACATTTTTTGCAAAAGGTATGATGTGATACAATTGTGAACAAAGAGGTCACATTAGTAGGTTCTGAAAGAAAAGGCCTATAAAATAGAATAGATTTAATCAGTTTCCTAGAGTTTAAAGAAGAAGGAAAGTTAACACACGGAAGCCAAAGGTGAGAAGTATGAGTCATGATGAGATTTTAGGTCCAAGTAATCTATTTTCTATGGTGGAGAATGCTTCAAAAGTTAAAGAGTACCAAGAGGTCTCATTTTTTACTCATGTTCAGAATGAAGAGATCAAGCTCAAGGAGAAGACCAAAGTGCTGATTAAGGCCAATCTTGAGGTATGCTTGGATCCAAGTGAACATTCTAATGTTATTGAGCATGTTTCATGTAAAGAACATCAATTGTCTATGCCTAATGATAAGGTTCCAAAATTCAAGAAAGATTCTTCAAATAAAAAGGTATGCCATGAATCTATGTTATCTCCATGTATTGGTAATCCAATCATAAAAGAAAAGAAGAATGTTGTAGTAGTTGACGAATTTGTTTCTCTAAAGCCAAAGGAGTAGAAGAAGAAGGAGAAGAAGAAGAAGAAGAAGAATAAGAAGAAAAAGAAGAACTATAAGTATAAATTGAGCAAGGAGGAGATGGAATATGAGGATCTTTTTTTTTTGTTTTAGATCATTGAGGTATAGAGGGTGTCTCTATCTATGATTCTTAAGAGAACCCTTTCAAGAGGAGAAGAAAGTGTTGCTATGGTGTTTTTCAATTGAAACAGTCTGTAGAGTTAGATTGAAGGTTCCTAGATGGCAAAGAAGGATTTATGATTTGTCAAGGTAATATTTTTGCATATAAAGGTTTTTTGACCTTATTCTATCATTCTCCAGGTGGTTTTGTGATCTAAAGGTATGTTGAAGTCAAATTAAATATTTTTGTTTGCTCTTGGGTTTCCTAGTTTGTGCTTATGAGTATGTAGGTCCTAAAATGGGTTATAAGATGTATGGGTTCCCAAAGGTGTGAAATCTCAAATTTTGGTCTAGAAGTGTGTGATGGGTGTTTATAGGTGTGTAAGTACTTTCAAAGGTGTGTATTGACTAGAAGGAGGTTTGTTAACCCTATTTGTTTTGAGTTTCTAGGGTTTTGGGCTATGCTAGAAAAGTGGTTTGCATTGTGAATTAAGGTCTAAGGATTCTTAATATGTTGAATGGGATAAATGGGTGGTCAAATAAATATGCATAGAGATTTGAAGGTTTGTGGTTCTCAAGTTATTCAAGCTTTTTTTAAGTTAGAGGCCTAATTGGGTAGTAGGTTTGTGAAGGAAGTATGTTGCAAAGGATGAGCTTGGTGATGCAAATTGGTGTGATTTAGGGGGCATATGAGAGTGATACAGATATGGGGTTTTAGGTCTTAAATATGTCTCTACTAATTTTTTTTGGATTTTTAAGTTTTAGGTAGGGATACAAGGAGGCTATACAAGCCTAATTTTCAAGAAGAGTGCTTTTTGATCAGTTTCTTCTAAATAGCAAGGTATGTGTGTTTCAAGTTGAGTTTTTAGGTTGATTAAGATCATGTTTCCTATTTGGTGAGTGAAATGAAGTTCTATTAGTGGTTATTATGGTAGCTTGAGAGAGGAGGCTAGTTATCATGTGTGATGGTTCTTCATAGTGTGTGGAAGTCCCTATTAGATGTTTCTTGGTGAGTTCTATTAGATTTAATTATTTTTATGTGTTCTTTCTTCATTGGTTGCAATACTAGGTTGAAGAAAAGTGTTGGCATGGAGCAAAATGAAGTTATCAAGATAAGAAGAGGTTTCCTTAAGGTAAGGGGGAATTTTTATCATCTTATCTAAGATGGTCCTTTACTATTTTTTTAGTCCTTTTAGGTCCTCATGATTAGTTAGTGCCCACTTTGTCATTATGTCAAAGGGGGAGAAAGTTCCTATTATGGGAGTGCTTGAAGAAAGAGAAGGTGAGCTGTATATTGCTACATATGATGGTTGTTGACATAAATGACAAACGGGGAGATTATTGGAGGGTTGTCAATGATGTCATGGAGGTGTCCTTGTGAGTGGATGAAGTGCTTTGATAGCCTAAGTAAAAATGAAAAAGTGTGCAATGTGCTTGTCCTAGTGAGCTTAAAGGAGGCTTGGTTGATCTTTAGAGTTTTCTTGGTTTGAGATATTTAGGGATGAGTCTGAAGTATTGAGCATGTGAAATAGGTCTCATAAGAAATGTTACATGCATTGAGAGATTATGTGCTTGAGTAGTATTCATCTAGTTCTTCATTATGCTCATCTATATATTTTGGTCCGGTGGTAAAAAAATGAGTAGGTAGTTTGATGACATCACCATTACCACATGAGAATGAGTCAAGGTGAGTTGGCCACATGGTTGTGATCATTGTAGTCCTTGGTTGTTTTACACCAAATCTCAAGTCATGCATCAAAGTGTAGTTAAAGATATGAGGGTGCAAAGTTGGATACTCAGAAAAAACTCACTATGTTCCCATACCAAATTTGTAAAAGGGTTCAACCATTCACATGTGTGGAGGTGTCAGGACAAAATGATCATATGGTTTTATTAATTTTTTGAGCCTAGTTTATTTTCACTAATTTTTAGATCATGTAATGTAGTGCATCAAAATATATGCATATGAAAAGTTGGGCTTTCAAGCAATTTGACTATGTTTTCCTATACTTAGATAATTTTGCAATATGGCAAGAAGAACTGAGTGAACATTTTTATGGTGTTATATCTTGCACATGTGAAGATGCCAAGAGAAAATGATCATATGGGTTTGTTAAATATTGAGCATAGTTTAATTTTAATAAATTTTAGATCATGAGCTAAAGCATGACAAAAGTTAGAATTGCTCAAAGTTGGCCTCTCTAAAAAGTTTTGACATAGTTGGCTCCATGATAGAAGATTTTGAGAAGGCATTTTAATGGTGTGATATCTCACACACATGAAGGTTATAGGAGCTATGTGTCACATGGTTAGATTCTCCTATGTGAGTATATCATCTAGTCTAAATTTGAGATCATGTATCAAAGTGTAGAAGTTATTAGGGTTTAAAGTTAGTCTTCCATGCATATTGAAAGGGTTCCCATACTTAGTCATTTTTTCACAAGTTAAAGCTCGAGCAAGATTGACGGTGTAAATTTCTCTAAGAAGTTAGAAAGCAAAAAGATGAGGACAGGTGAATGATGTTTAATGACTGAGCAAAGATATAGGATAAATATATAATGGTGAGTGGGTGTTTGTATAAATTGATCTAATGGTGAGTGTTGATCTCTAAAGACATGACTGATCTGCAGAGATTGATGAAGTGCATTGAGTCAAGATTTTAAGATTGCACACGATGAGGTCAATGTGATTAAGGTTTAACATTTGAGCATTAACACCTATGCATTAAATATTGGAAGATATCAATGGTGCATATTTAATTTGAGTTGAGATGACACAAGATGCTAGCAAAGGTCTTGAGGTTTAATTGTGACTGTTGCTATTCAAATATTTGAATTTAACACAAGGATAAACTAGAGCTCTATATTTTATCCATATATTTTGATAGAAGTTGAATTTTCTAGTGATATAAAAATAAAATATGAAGAGGACATAATGACACATCTAAAAAACCTAATTTGAAGATATGAAATTGTGTATAGTTAAAAATATTAATGTTCAAAGTTGGTTGTGTGTTTATGTTTGTTCTTCAAGTGAACCGAGAAGGATGTTTGAGATTGTGTTGATACTATTTTGATGTCTCATGATGAATTATCTATTAGATCATGTTTTATAATCCATGAAGATGCTCTGTGAGTATTTTGGAGGTGTGATCAATCTATCTTGAGTATGAACAATGCTTAATAAGTTGATTGTATGTTTGGTAATGGTGTTGTTGTGTATAAGGTCTCTATTTAATTTGATTGAGCATAAAAAGAGGTGAGATAAGATGAATATGATCATTTTATGATGTCTAAAGGGAAATAAGGAGTGGACCCATGCATTTAAAAGTGGTATTATGTTTCATTTTGTTTGATGTTGTGTTAATGGGTGAATAGGTCTCCATGAGACCTATAAGAGCTATAAGGGCCTTATTAAAAGGTGTAGCTATTTAAGGATGACCCATATATGATATGGTCAACCTATGAAGATTGTATTGAGATATTTATTCATGTGAGATATGACTTAAAGACTAATGCATGCCTATGGATGTCTAAGGTAGTGAATATCAAGATTGCTCTATAAATAGTGAAATCAAAGATGGTGATTTCTAGACTTTGTGTGTGAGAGACTTGAGAGGGTTTTTGAGAGAGTATTGTATGTGTTTTGTCAAAAAAAGGAAGGGTAGAGTGCCTTGAGGATGAGTTGAATATAATAATAGATTTAATACTATTTGTATGACCTATTGGTCATAATTTTGTTGGGAGAATAGTGCACTTATTGTTTGAGTATGAGTGAAGGTGAAGAGCCATAATCAGAGGTTCATCATCAGGTGTTGAAGATATTAGTACATAGGTGGATGTGTTCATAGGTGGTGTTC
Source organism: Torreya grandis (assembly GCA_037957365.1). Taxonomy (NCBI): domain Eukaryota; kingdom Viridiplantae; phylum Streptophyta; class Pinopsida; order Cupressales; family Taxaceae; genus Torreya; species Torreya grandis. The sequence goes on along the minus strand of JARHVA010000608.1, from coordinate 4,366,010 downwards.
TGATCACTCAACATCTAAGGTGGTTGAAATGCAAGGTGAAACTTGCTAAAAGGTTTGGTTATTATTACAACTCAACTAGATAGGTGTGGAAGCACCTTGTGGGATTAAAGTCTCACTAAATAAGGATTATAGTTATTTGATAATTTATAGATGGTCTAAATTTTATCTTTTTATTATAGGATAGTAGTCCAATTACAGGTTTTAGTGGGTTTTATTCCCCAAGAGGGTTTCTCACGTATGTCGTGTTATGTGATTAATATTTCATTGTCTCTCTTGTTCATTGCTATGAATGTTATATATGTTTCATGAATGCTTGTGGTAGCTAATTAAGTATTTTTAAAGATTAGAATTGAAGTTGGATTTTTTGGGCTCACTGATTCACCCCTCTCAGTGATTTTTCTTCTAACATGTTCTTGGGTAACTAGTAAAGGGACACTACCACCTTCACATAGGAGATGTATGGGGATACTATTGAGGTGGATATTTTAAACAAGGAATACACAGATGGGAGGTTATTATTGTTTTATTCTAATACATAAATCAAAATAATGCACTAAAATCCTAACACCTCTAGCCTAGACACTAAGGAGAACATAAATAATAAGCATACATATTTAAAACACAACTAGAACACAAAAGAAAACATTCTTTTACCTTATTTGGAGCTCCAATTGGATTTTTGAAGTGGATTGATTATTTTTTGCATTAATAAGTATTTGATAATGAAGCTTTCTTTGCTCCTTCTCTCCTTGGTACCTTGGCTTGGCCAGTGGCTTATGAATTTGACATGGTAACATTAATTGGAAGGTTTATTTTCATATATTTGAGTATTATAGCATCACATAAAGATATATTTAAGGATATTTGGGCATAATGACACTATACTATCCAAACTTAAACATCAATAGGTATGGCCTTATATTTATAGCCTCAAAAGTTAACCCTCACCCAAGGTGAGTTAAGGTTGAGTTTAAACATGGAATGAGTTCAAAATAACCTTAGGTGAGTTGAAACAATATAGATGGATTTTGAATTCGGAATGAGTGGGAAAAGAAATGGGGAGAATTTGGCAGGAGGAACATATCTTGGTGGTACAGTAGAGGAAGAAGGAAAATGTGGAGGGTCAGGTTTACTAACTGACGTAGATACAAGAAGGCTTTCATCTGTTAACGAGTCCTATAGTGGGGCCAGAGACTCACCATCGAAAAGTGCGTTAGAATAATTCACGAAGAAAGCGAAAGATAAATCTGAATATAAAAAAGAAAAGAACTCTGAAAGACAGATAGGGGCCCCTGAACAAAGGACTTGGTCGTCGTTGTTTGGGAAAAAGCCGATATGGAAATCCCTTTTCCCACCGGTGACTTCTAAATCATGCTGAGAGAAAGGTGAGTTTCAAATTTTCATCCCAGACCCTCTACTTTATTTCTCTGTATCATCAATGGATCTCACCCTAGTTGGAAAGTTTTTAGGAGCTAGACCAAATATAGATTCACTCAGATCTATGATCAGAAAAAAATGGGCTATACGTGGAGAAGTAGACATTGCACCAATGGTGAATGGTTTTTTCTCTTTTATCTTTAACTGTAAAGAAGATTTGAATAAGATTCTGAGTGAAGGGCCTTGGTCCTTTGGAAAAAGCACTCTTACAATCAAGAAATGGGAACCAGAAATGGATTTATCAGACTCATTCTTCTTAACTACCCCTATATGGGCTAGACTACTTGGGATTCCATTAGAATTTTGGCACGAGGACATTTTCAATGGAATTGCTAGTTCATTTGGTGAGTTAGTGGCTGTGGATAACACCATGTCTTCAAGAACTAAACTTTGAAGCGCCAGAATTTATGTTAAAGTGGCAGACCTGAACCATCTCCCAAAAAAAGTGGAACTAATCTCTAAGCTTGGTAAGAAAACCCAAGAGATTGTCTTCGAAGATTTGCCAAATTCTTGCTATGCGTGCAAGAAATAGGGGCATTGGGTTAAGAATTGTCCCAACAGGGGTAGATCCCTTTCAAGAAATTTTCAAGAAGGGAAAAATATAAATATCCAACAAAAGAAAATATGGAAGGTAAAAGAAGACTATCGAAAGATAGGGAAGACTCAAGAAGCCTTAGTTGACCAACACACAGATAAGGATAAAAACTCTGCAACAGAAGAAGAGGGCGACCTAAATTTATTAGGAGCAATAGAGCCCCTATTAATAAAATTTAGTCCCCTGATGGAAGAGAAGGGGATGGGATCAGAGAACAAAAAACTAGATCTTCTAACAGAAGAAGGAGCTAATTTCCTAAACCAGAACACCCAAAGTTTAGAAAATCAATTTTCTAAGGTAAAGGATAATGAAGGATTAGAGGAAGGAGAAGTATTACCTGAAGGGGGGAACAACATAGAAGGAGAGGGATATTTTTGTGAAGTTCAGATGGGGGAAAAGCAGGAGGTATCAAAGGTTGAAAATAACACTCCAGCGAAAGAGGCCCTAATGGCAGAAGAAAAGAAAGAGTTTGGAAAAAACTCAAAAAACCAAAAGATAAAAGGAGAGAAAAAGAACAATACTAATCACATGGTGATGAGAAATGGCGGTGTGAAAGTAAATAGTCCTCTTAGGAGTAAAGAAGGAAAAGGATCTGAAATGCAAGTCAAATTAAAACCGGATGTAGGATATTCAGATAAACCTGGGAAAAAATCTACAAAAAAGAATAGAGAGATGGAAAGTAAGCATAATATAGCAGATGGAAAGCAGGTAACCCTGTAGCAATGTCTCCTAAACAATAAAAACAAATGAGAATTCTTAGTTGGAATATTAGGGGGCTAAATATCATATATAAAGTAGATTTAGTTAGGAATTTTGTCAGAGAGAAAAATCCAGACCTCCTTCTGCTTCAAGAAACCAAAATGAGTAAAGAGAAAGCAGAACAGATCAAAGACTTTAAAAATTATACCATTAAGGCTAGCAGCTCTGAAGGTGCCTCAGGAGGAACCATGATTCTATGGAAAAAAATCAATATTTTGGTTCTATTTTGATAGAAAGTAAATTTTTTTTGGCTGTTAATATAACTAGTGTTGACCAAAAGGAAAGATGGTATGTTGTAAATATCTATGCTCCCAATGCCAGGAACGAAAGGAAAAAGGTATGGGAAACTTTCTCAAAACTCAGAAGCAAAGATTATTGTGGGCGATGGATTATAATGAGAGATTTTAATGTTCCTCTCTATGATTATGAGAAAATGGGTGGTAACACTATTCAAATGGAAGGGAGATTTGATCTCATGGAGTTTATAAGTAAAGAAGGTTTAATGGATGTGGAGCTGCAAGGAATTCAGTATACCTGAAGCAATAAGAGACTTGATAATGAATGTATACAGGCCAAGCTTGATAGGGCTCTCATTTCCCCAGACTGGATAAAAGACTATACCTGTAAGTTGGAAGCATGCCATAGAATAGGCTCAGATCATTTCCCTCTCATCCTTATAGTGGTCAAATTGAACCAAAAAAAGAATCATCCGTTCAAATTTGAAAAGATGTGGATGCAGCACCCACAGTTTGAAAGCAAAATAAAAGAGTGGTGGAATATACCTATTGAGGGAACAACTCTCTTCAGAGTTGCCTCCAAACTTAAAAATGTTAAAAAGGAAGTTAAGAAATGGAATAAGGATTGTTTTGGAAATATTTTTGAGAAAAAGAAGACCATCAAGGAGGATATCAGTAGAATTCAGGAAAAAATTCAGCAAAATGGATATACCCTAGAATCCCATAGAGAAGAAAGTGAACAATTGGTTCAATATGAAGACATTATAACTAAGGAAGAAACCTATTGGAGACAAAGATCTAGGGTGCAATGGTTGAAAGAAGGAGATAAAAATACAAAGTTTTTCCATCTTTCCACTTTCAAACACAGAGTGAAAACACATATTCATCACTTGAAAAAAGGAGATCAAGAGATAATAGAGGAAAAGGAAATAAAGGAGGAAATGATCTCATTTTTCTCTTCCCTGATGAAGGCTGATAGAAACATCAACTTGAAAAGCTAGGCTGATATCCTACGCGTGATTCCTCCATTGGTCTCGAAGGAGCAGAATAATATGTCATGTTCTATACCTAAGGAGGAGGAAATCTTCAAAGTAGTTAGATCTTTAGGGGGAGAAAAAGTACCTGGACCAGATGGTTTCCCCATGTTTTTTTTCAAAAGCTCTATAAAATTATAGGCAAGGATGTCAATAATGCGGTGAAGGAGTTTTTTGGAGCTAAACAAATGTTGAAGGAAGTTAATGCCACTTTTCTGTGTCTTATCCCAAAAAAGGCTGGCGCTGAATGCCCTGATCAGTTCAGACCGATTAGCCTGTGCAACTCCTTCTATAAGATAATATCCAAAGTTCTAACGACCAGATTAATTCAAGTGATCCCTTTGATAATAACTAATCAACAAAATGGATTCATTCCAGGTAGACAAATCCTCAACTCTGTTATAACGGTGCATGAGAATATTCACTCACTGTTCAGCTCAAACAATGAGGGGTTCCTAATGAAAGTGGATATAGCTAAAGCATATGACAGGGTGGATTGGCTATTCCTTTCAAATAGCCTTATTTCCTTTGGCTTTGAACAAAGAGTGGTTGATATTATCAAATAGCTGATATCTACAACTTCTATAGCTGTGTTGGTAAATGGGAGTTCATCTCATTTTTTCAATCCGTCTAGGGGATTAAGACAAGGGGATCCTATTTCCCCTATTCTGTTTATTATTATGGTTGATAGTATGGGGCAATACCTAGGGGACTTAGTTTGTAAAGGATTATTTAAGGGCCTGAAACCCTCTTCGCATCCTTTAATATGTTCCCATGGTCAATTTGTGGATGACACTATTTTCATGGGACAATCTGAAGTCACAGAAGCTAGAACTCTAAAGGAAGCTATAAATCTATATTCATCTGCCTCTGGACAACTGATTAACTGGAACAAAAGTGCAATATTCTTTACTAATACCCCAGATCATAGATAGAACAAAATAGAAAAAATCCTTGAATGCTCCATAGGATCTTTTCCCTCCTCTTACCTAGGTCTCCCTTTTGGGTTGAAAGCTCCTGAAGCTTTCTGGGAAGGACTTATTAACAAATTTAGTAAGAAATTGGTGGGATGGAAAGGCAGTCTTCTAAGCCAAGGTGGAAAGCTCACACTCCTCAAAGCAAGTCTTCAAAGCATACCTACGTACGCTTTGAGTCTTTTCAAAATCCCCACTAAATTTGCTGAAGCTATTGAAAAAATCCAGAGAAACTTTCTTTGGTCAGGTACTAAGGAGAAAAGGAGAATGCCTCTAATAGCATGGGATAACATCTGCAAACCTGTCAGGGAAGGTGGACTAGGTATAAGGAAAATTAGAAGTATGAACATAGCCCTCTTAGCTAAACAGGGGTGGAGGGTTTATCAGGAAAATAAAGAATGGAGTAAAATATGGAAGCACAAGTACTTATTCAAGGCAAAGTCACTCCCTGAATTCTTTACTACTCCAGACATTTCTCATCCTTCTGCCATATGGGGGGCAGTCCAGGGGATAAAACATGTTTTATAAGAAGGAAGCTCATGGAAAGTTGGCAATGGTAAAAAGGTGAAGTTTTGGGAAGATATTTGGTTAAGAGGAAAACCTTTGCAAGAAGAAATCCAAGATAAAGATGTTATAGATAGATGCAAGCAAAGATGGGAATAATGGTTAACTAATACTGGCAGAACAACTCTTGGGTAAACCTCACTGACTATGATCAAGATCTCAAGGATATTCAACTATCCCTAAATGCTATATCTCTATATCCTAACCATGAAGATAAAATTGTTTGGCACAATGAGCCAAGCGGACAGTTTAAAGTTTCTTCCATCTTCACCTCAAAGGGAAATGGTAGCAAACCGTTATGGACGAGAGCCTGGATTAAGGGGCTCATCCCTAAAATCAAATTCTTTTTCTGGACCCTTCTCCAAAACAAAATATTGACTATGGATAATTTACAAAAACGCGGAATAAATATTGTAAATAGGTGTATTCTTTGTAAGAAAGACCTTGAAGATAGAGATCATTTGTTCGTGAATTGTTCCTTCACTCAGCTAGTTTGGAAAGAGATCCTCAATTTGTGGGGCATTGCATGGATCCACCATAAAAACGTGGAATTATCTCTCAAAAGCTGGAACTGCCCCTCCAAGAATCTTGAAGTTCTTTTTTTATGGAAACTTACTCTTCCCCATATTTGGTGGGGAATATGGAAGGAAAGAAATAACCGAATATTTAGAAATAAAGAACTTCCTGGATGGGTGGTAGGATAGAACATCATTAGAGCTATAAAGGAGAATTTTTTATCACAAAAGAATCCAAGCTCAACTCTCCAAGTGGATAACCCCTTAAGGACGGATAATTCTAAAGGTAAACCTGATAATCCCAGATCAGGAGTTACTTGGAATGTTCCCCCTCAAGGGTGGATTAAAGGAAACTTTGATGGTGCTGCCAAAGGGAACCCAGGGAATGCAGGTTGTGGTGGAGTTTTGAGAAACCATATGGGAAAGGTAATTGATGCTATTTCAACCCCCATTGGTAAATCAAATTACCACATTGCCAAAGCTACAGCTGCCCTTCAGACCATCAAAATAGCTGTGAACTCGGGATATCCCAAATTGTGGCTTGAAGGGGACTCATTGAATATCATAAATATTCTTAACAATAAAAATACTGTGTCTTAGACTATAGAGGCTAAGGTAATGGAGATGAAAACATTAATAAATTTTTTTGAAGAAGTGACTATAACCCACACCTTTCGTGAAGCCAATGGTGTTGCAGATTGGCTAGCTAATTGTGCAGTCCGGACAACTCAAACAATGAGGTGGCATGAAACATTAGAAAAGAATGTGGATTTGAGGGTGCTCATTCTTCATGATGCAAATCATGCAAAGGAAGGAAAGATTAGATTGTAATAGAAATATAATGAGTTGGAGGAGTGGCAGTGCGGGGAAAGGACAACAATCATTAAAGAGGAAGGCCCTCAAGAGTGAGAAGCGGATCCTGAATATGCACAAACAAAGCTGACTTTCTAATCAATTTGGCAGCAGGTGGGATCATTGTAAAGACCATAGCGACTGGGTTTCAAAGAAAATGATTATGGCGCATGAAAGGAAGGGAGAACCCAGGAAGCAGGAACCCAAAAGCTGTGATGAATGGAAAGAGAAATAAGAAGTCTGGAGAATTTTGCAGAAAGGTAAAGTCGTGAACTATATGGAAAGGTTCCATGGGTCAAAACCACATATCACAATGGCTTTTTTCAAAAATTAGACTGATGAAAGGGTCACCTTGCATGGTATCACAGTGAACCTAACAGAGGATTTTATAGCAGAGGTTACAGCACTGCCTACGGATGGACTTAAATTCTCCAAGCAGACAAGCATTTTGAATGAGGCCTTTTGTAAGTTCCCCAAGATGGATGTGGAAGAGTAGAAGCTGGTCAAGAATGGGGATTTCTATGAATTGGATCAAATTAAAGGGATATGGAGGGATGTCTTAAGATGTATAAGGGAGTACTTCATCTTGGACAGAAGAAGTAAGCGAGTGCACAAATTTCACTTTGTCTTCCTTAATCATTTCAGGCACAAGGTAAGATTGTCTTTTCCCTTTTACCTTCGCTTCTCCTTGGTCCAAAGTTTATATGCTCATAGGAAAAAGGAAACGCGCCCTATCCTACATGAAGGCCTTATTCTGTTAATCGAAGGCTATTGCAAGAATAATGCAATGGTAAAGTACCCTAACTAGGGGAAAAATAAGGAGTTAGGGAGCAGAAAGAGTGAAAGTGTAAAAGGGAAAGGCAAAATCAAGCTCCCTAGTGCTAAAAATCAGAATGTAGAAGAAGATACTAAATGGGAGAGAATTGATAAACCCAGGGAGGAAAATTTGGAGGAAGAAGAAGGAACTGAAAGATGTGATACAAACTCTAATGAGGATGAAGAATGTCCTGAGAAGAATGAAAAAGAAGATGTCAACATAGAGGAGGATTCTGCAAATAGAACAGAAGATACGGAGGAAAATCAGAAAGTGTCAGAGGATGAATTTGTCCAGGATGGCCCTGTTGAGGACCCTGCTTCAAGAAATGAAAAGGAAACTATAGTTCAGGATGATAATCAAGAAATGGACATGGAAATTCAAACTGGAATTAAAGAATAGGATCAAAAGGGTCATGAGGATTTCTTTGAAGAAGCCAGGAACAGTCCCAATAAAAATTCTGAGGAATGGAGAGATAAAAAATAGAATGATGAAACGCACACACCAATGACTTGGGTCAATTGCAAAGCAGAGGCATCTTTCCAACTTGATTCTTGGATGTGTAAGGAGATCATGGATCTCAAAAGGAAAGTGGAAACTATGGAAGATACTCTGAAAACTGTATGGAACAAGATTAAAAATATGGAAAATTAGATAAGAGATATCCCAGTCAAGCTCAAAGCCTATGAGAATAACCTCCGGGAACTCATCAAGGACAACAGAATGAAAATGGAGGAAGTTACGTCCAATATTTGTGCTGCTGCTGTCAATATTGGAAAAAGAGCTAACGAGGAGACCAAAGCCTTGGAGGGACCTAGCAAAAGGATGAGGCAAAGTTCAAGAAAGAAGGCTACACAAGAGGGAGCCATGCTGGCGGCAACCACTACCCAGGATACTGTTTTGAAAGGAAAAGAAACCATGAAAATGATATTAGAACTGGATGAATAGTCTGGTTCCTCTTGTTGGTTATGTAAATTGGTCCTGTTCAATGGTTTCTTTTTGTAATCTTCTGCCTACGGTGTAGCTAGATCTTTGTTAAATCTAGGTTTTGACCGGTAGTCTTTCTGGTGGTTTCAGGTCCATTTAAAACCTATTTTTGCTACTTCCTTGTAGTAGTTTTTAGGCTTTGCCTGTGGTCTTGGACGCTCTTTATTTCCTTCCTTGTACTAGGGTTTTGGGGCCCCTTCAAAACCTGTTTTTACCTTAATCTAAAACCTTAGGTGAGTTGAGGATAACTCTAATTCAATTTAAATTTTTCAAGTAATTATGGTTTTCAATTACTAGGCATGGATCTCAAATTAGATATTTTGGAAGAAATTGACAACTCATAAAGACAATGATGAAAAGTCCCTATATTTTTATTTTTGAAATTTTTATTTTTAGATATTCATTAATTACAAGTGGATAATTTAACTAAGAATTTAATCTTATTTAATTATATGATTTATTTTGATTATAATTTTCTATCTTTTAAGTTTTGATCAAGTGCCCCACTTAATGGGTCCATAGACCAAACTACCAGTTGTTAGGTTGTAAGGGGATTGAGGATGAAGTCGTGAGAGGTTAGTATTGCATAAGAGATAGTATCACAAATAGATATGCCTCAACATAATTTTGAGCATTGATGAATGATGCATAGATGAAATTGGGACATTTAGTGATTCTTAGTCTTAATTTGTAATGTTTGGTAGAAATCAGTTTGAAGTCTGGTCGAAACCTAATTGTGGCCAAAATTGGGTGTCTATAGTTTTCCCTTATTTGAGAAGGTGCTAAAAGATATAGGCATAGTTAAGTATTCTAAAATAATTAAAAGGTCCTATATTACCCCTTGAGAGAGCAATTAACAAAGAAGTTCGGTGATCGGTCCCTTAAAAGAAGGAAAATGATGGGACCAAAAAGGTAAAAAGTGTGGAAAAGAATGCTTTTCCCAAACACAATTATAATTAGTGGCATAATGAGATGGCCCAATTGGGTAGATAAAAAGGGATGATTTTTTCTCAGAGGTAGTTATAATCATCAACATAACTACATAAAATAATGGTTTGCTCAAAGGTGGTTATAATCATTAACCAAAAGAAAAGGTAACAAGAGAATAATTTGCCCAAATATGGTTATAGTCATCAAAATAAAAATAATGATTTGCCTAAAGATGATTATAATCATTGGTAGAATGAAAACATGTCCTAGTTGGGCTGTTAGAGATAATGATTTTCCCAAAGGTGGTTATAATCATTAACATCTAGGTATATCGAAACATAATGATTTACCCAAAGGAAGTTAGAATCATTAGTAGAATGAAAACATGCCCTTGTTGGGTGGATAGAGATAATGATTTGCCTAAAGGTGGTTATAATAATTGGCATGGTAGTGTAGAGTGGAACATAATGATTTTCCCATTGTTAGAATTATCAACACTGCAGGTGGGATAATATGGCAAGGTGGGACTTTAAGGCATAATAAAGGTGTTATTCCTAATTTGCCCATAGGTAGTTATAATTAGGAAATAATGGCATAAGTCAATGATAATAATTTTCCCAAAGGTGGTTATAATTATTAACATGGAGTGGGGTACTAATTTTACTAAAGGTAGTTATAATAAGAATAATTAGAATGAAATGGAATAAGAAATGAAAGATGCAATTACGAAACCACTACCATACTAGTTAAAAATATGGCCTTTATCTAGAATACTGAAATAACTTCTAAAACTTGATCAAAATCCTCTCATTAAAGGTGTTTGAAGAACCAATGGAATGAAACCAAAGTCAAAGGGGTTGGGAGGTAGGGTAAAAACAACTATGGTTGATAGGAAAGGTATGGTATAATGGTATAGGGTATGGTACAAAGAAGGTGAAAATATTATGGTTCAACAAAAATGGGCCTCATAGAAAATACTTCAAGTCTCTTAAGTGAAGTAACACTTGAGGTGTATGATGTTTATTGACTCATCAAGTTCATCTTTGTCTAGTGTAGCGAGCCTGTATGCTTTGGAGCCATAATTTTCAACAATGATAGGGCCTATCCAATTGGGTTTAAACTTGACCTTCTTCTTCTTTTTCTTCTCAACCATGGTGTTATTTTGGTTTTATTTGAGATCAATATCACCAAGCTTGAACTGTCTATGTTTGACCCACCAATTATAGTGGCCTCAAAGTCTATTTTGGTATGCTTGAAGGCTATTGACAATAACTATGCATTTTTTATCTAGTAACTCTAGCTCTTATAGGAGAGATACTAAATAATCTCCATCATCTAGGATATGTTACAACAAGATATATGGAGAAGGTAACTCAACCTCAATGGAAAGAATGGCCTCAGTGCCATAAACTAGGGAATATGGAGCAGATCTTATTGGGGTACAATAATTAGTGTAATATGCGTAAAGGGAACAAAATATTTAGAGGTGCCAATCATGTCCAACATCATTGATAATATTTTTAAGTATGTTGATAATAGTTTTGTTGGATGCCTCTATTTGGTCATTACCTTGAGGGTAATATGCCATAAAAAAATGTTGAGTGATGTTATACTTGACATAAAATATTTTAACATCTTTGTTCTTAAATGATTCACCATAATCAATTATAATGTTAGATGGGGTACCATAATGACATATGAGATGATTGAAGATGAACTTGGAAATCTATTTTTTAGTCACGTAAGTGAGGGGTATAGCTTCAACCAATTTTGTGAAATATTTGGTAGCAGTAAAGATGTGGTTATGGCCATCAGATGAGGTTGGGATAATATTCCCAATGAGATAAATTCCCCATGTTGAAAATGATCATGCTTTAAGCATTGGTTTTAGTGTTTTAGCTAGGGCATGAATCCGATTGGCATGCCTTTGACATTTATCATACCTTTTGACATAAGCAACTACATCTGCATCCATTGTTGACCAATATTATCTAGTACATAGGATATTTTTGGCTAGGATGGCCTTGATGGTGTGGGCTCCACATAGTCCTTCATGAAGTTCTTGTAATTTTAATGTTGATTTTACCAAATTTAAACAACAAAGTAGATATTCATCAAAACTATGGTGATAAAGGGTTGGGCCAAGTAAGGTATAGTGTGAAGCTTGGTAGGTAAAGGCATTTTATTATTTATGTGATAGGTTAGGTGGCATGATATGGTCATGAAGGTAGGTAAAGAGGTCTAAATACCATATAGAGTTAGGAACAAAAAAACCATAGATCATTGTTGTTGACCCAATTTTGTCCCTCTAGCAAAATCTCAGTCACCTTCTGCACCTACTTTACATGGCCAGTCATTTCGGGTTGTAAGGTCCATCTTCAGGGTTCAACAGCTCCGTTTCAGAGCATTGGTTCATCAGCCTCATTCATTGGTGATCACGATAGCAAAAGGCAGAGTTTTCAAACATTCACAAAAGAGGAGAGGAAAAAACTAGGGTATTTAACACCAAAGCAAAAGAAGGGTAGAGGTTTATAGAAATGATGTAGAGAGCGGCAAAATCACTGCCCACAACACTGGCGGGTAAAAAGAGACCACCTACATACAAGCAATGGGTGGAAAAATTGCCACGTGAAGCAGTTGGTAGAGAAAAAGAGGCCATTAACATCGGCCAACGTCGACAAAACTACTGCGGTCGACAGCTTAAATCAGCCGACATCGGCAAAACTGCCACGGTCGACAGCTTATCGACCAAAGTCGGCAGAAGTCTCACGTGAAGTCCATGACAGCGGATGGAAAATTTGCTGCCCACAATAGTAGGCGGCAAAAAACCCCTAATGAGCACAGGAAAAAACCCACCCAGCCACCAGAGGAGAAGACCAACACGCAAAACGAGGCAACAAGCATGGTCTTGGTAGACTTATGACATCAGCTACAGTGTTTTTTCACTATTCCCAATGAGACTCCTCTTGGCTGTTCCCATATAAATACACAGACTTGGTCATTTATCAGGATCTTCTCACACTTTTGTAAAGAGCAATGCTCTCCAAATTTTCCACCTGAATCAATAAAAGACAATTTTTACCTCTTTGTTGGATGGATTGTGCAGAGTATGCATTGAATGTTGGTCTGTGTCCAGTCATTGTCTCTTAATGCTCTCACAAGTTCAACACCTGCAAACCTGTGATCTACAAATTGCCACTGTCTGTTGCTGTTAGGAGTAGAGTTCTATTTTGGAGGTATAAAATAGGTGAGGTCACCTACAGTGTGTATTTCTCAACACCTCGATGAGTCCCTGTTTCTTGTGCTTTCCATAAGAACCTCCCTGTCATCCCAGAGACCTAGTCCTTTCTGCCAAATTTGAGTGTATGTATATTTTGTTTGGTCCTGAGTGTGGAGGTGAGAAGGTCATTTCATTTTTGGTGTATCACCTCTTTAGAGTAGGCTGTTTGTTTTCATGCTTTTTCTCTCTCTTTTCATCCCCCCAGTATATCTATATATCTATATTTTTGCGCTGCCTGAAACAAACAAGATACATCAGAGGGAACTAGCCCATATCTAGAGACTCTCCTCTCCTACTTCGCTATCCCACAGGCGAGAGAGGAGTTTCCATGTTGCGAGGAGAGGGCAAGAATCTATTCTCCTGCCACTAGGTGCACTTTCCAGCGTCAACAGTTTTGGCACGCTCGATGGGACTAATTTTTTAATACAGTAAGGTTGCAGGATTGATGTTGGTCCTGTTACAGCAGATCAAATTTTTTCCTTCAGCATCTGGTGACTCTGAGTAAATCCGCTGGTTAAGCAGCCTAGTGCCACCAAAAATCATCCATTTCTTGTATGTATACTTCTTTTGCACAAAATCATGGGTCTTGTTTCCCTTCATATATTTTGGATCAGAATCAAAATATTCAGAGAATCCCCTCAAGTAGCTCTCCTAATTGCCCTGCAACTATAAGGGGGGTCAGGCTCAAATTTGAGAGACAGATAATGGAAATTGATAGGCTGAAAGAGCAGTACAAATATCAGTAGGAGCTGATGTATAAAGAGGAGTGCTTGTTTAGGCAAGCGTAGGCCATACAATCCATGAAGGAAGAGGTGCCAAAATGGAGAAATCCATCTTTTCAAGGTAGCCAGCCTTACGTGTCCCCTCCTAACCTAAAGAAAACCCCCTCTTTTGCACCAAATCCATTTTATCAAATTGCACTTGCTCACTCCAACTCATTAAATATAGCTGCTCCCAATCTCGTGCACCTGGCCTTCTAACACCAAATGGCATTAGAGCAACCTCCCATGGAGATCAATCTTTTCAGCTCCTTAGATCAAGAATCTTCCATTGAGAAAAGTACCACTAGCCAGCACGAGGCTCCTCCAATGCACCAATAGTGTTTTCCTTGCATTCTTCAGCCTCCCCAAGTTTTCTAGCATGATGTGCAAATTCCAAGTTAGAGGAAAGAATGCCAAGGACCAGCTTAGAGCTTTGAAGAAGATCATGCTAGCCACCTCCAAGAAAGACTCTTCTAGGAAAACCTAGCCAGACAAATTGAAAACTTAGAGGCTAGGATGAAGCTACTCCTTGAAAGGGAGTTAATTTTTTCAGACCTTGCGGAAGAGCCTCAGGTCCTTGTGGAAAATGAAGTTGCTGCCTATTCACAGGAGCAGAATTCAAATTCAGAGATCCTGAATTGGGGGAAGATAGTGGAATCATGGGGCAGCAAAGAAATAGAAGAAAAAAAGCAAGGTTTTTCTCAGAACCTTGAAGAAGCTAAAGTTGCCCCTGCCTATGATGATACTAGAAGCCTCTAGGAAAAGCTTTTACAAGAGGATCTGAGTAGGAAAATAGCAGATTTGGAATTTAGAGAGAGTTCCCTCAGCCAATGTGTGATGGACGGTTCAGACCAAATAGCGCATTCTATGTCTAAACACACCCCACTTACACATTTCCAAGAGAGTTATCAGGCCGCCCCTGATATTGATGAAGTGTTGACCAAGTGGAGGGAGGAGAATCATCTGATTCTAGCTCAAGGGCTGCCCCCTCTCCCACATGTTTTCTCCACTTCATCCCTTCTCGAGGAAGACCTTGTTTTGCAAGAGGCAGGAGAGGAACAAAAGATCCAATCTACAGTCCTTCAGGAGGTTGTCATGAGCAAAAACAAAGAAGAAATTGTCATTGATGCCCCTTGTGAAGACCTTATCAGCAGTGGAGAAGATGCAGGCCTTACATATATGCAGATGTTCTAGTAATTCAAAGAGGAACAAATGCATGGTAAGCTCTCTCCTCCTCTATTTGATGAACTTCCTTGCTATTTTGATGAGATCGACTACATTGAAGAACTTGAGTTAGAGGAGGATCAGGAGAATAT
Source organism: Torreya grandis (assembly GCA_037957365.1). Lineage (NCBI taxonomy): Eukaryota > Viridiplantae > Streptophyta > Pinopsida > Cupressales > Taxaceae > Torreya > Torreya grandis. The sequence continues at coordinate 4,350,956 of JARHVA010000608.1, read as the reverse complement.
TCTTGAAAATCTAGAGATCCTGATCAACAAAGAGGAAAAGGAGAAGTCTATCTTCATGGAGGAATACCTTGAAGAACTAAACTTTAAACAGATAAGTGAAGTCTTATGGGATGAGCAATCATTTTGTGAGCCCCTTTTAGACATCACCACATTCACCCTTCTTCAAGAAGGCCAAGAGGAAACAGAGGACGAGTCTAACAAAGTTTTTAGTGAGGCAGAAGGAAACAAATCAGACCATGATGCATTGTAGAAGGAATGTACAGATCAGATAGCTCACGATGATGAGCCAACAACAATTGATTTCTTGGTGAGGAGCACCAATATCAAAGACCAACATTTAATAGGCCTCCAAGGACAATCAGAATACGTATATATTAGAGGCATGTTTGATTTTGATTCCCTCGGTTTCCAACCAACTCAGGTGGCAGGTAGGAAGAGTAAGTCACCAAATCTCATTTTCTTTCAGCTACTTGCCTACCACGATAAGTCTTCTCACCAGGAAGGGGACTTAAGAAATTTTCCTTTCGATCTAGGAAGGATGCGAGCATTCCTAGTTAGCTGTATATAATAGTTTGCTTTCAATTGTTTTCTCTGTTTTCCCTAAGTGCAATTGCACGGGTAGTGTTTTTTAGGTTTGTGTGTTTCCCTTCGTTGTGGGGGTAAATTCTATGTATTTGATTCTAAAATCTTCAAAGCTATTATGAACTCTCTTCAAATTTACCATCTGACTCCGCACCCAATGGATATGTAAGGCAACTGGGTTTTAAGCATAACAGGCATGCTTACCCTGTGAGTCGCCAATTTGTTGACCCAAATTTTCCCCTCTAGCAAAATCTTGGTCACCTTCTGCACTTGCTTTACATGGCCAATCATTTCAGGTTGCAAGGTCCATCTTCAGGGTTTAATAGCTCCATTTCAGAGCATTGGTTCATCAGCCTCATTCGTTGGTGATCACGGTAGCAAAAGGCAGAGTCTTCAAATGTTCACAAAAGAGGAGAGGAAAAAATTGAGGCATTTAACACCAAAGCAAAAGAAGGGCAGAGGTTTACATAAATGATGCAGAGGGTGGCAAAATTGCCACCCACAACACTGGTGGGTAAAAAGAGACCACCTACACATAAGCAATGGGCAGCAAAATTGCCACGTGAAGTAGTCGACGGAGAAAAAGTGGCCATTAACATCAGCCGATGTCGGCAAAACTGCCGCGATCGGCAGCTTAAATCGGCCGATGTCAGCAAAATTGCCGTGGTCGGTAGCTTATCGGCTGAAGTTGGTAGAAGTCCCACGTGAAGTCCATGACAGCGGGCGGCAAATTTGCCACCCACAACAATAAGCGGTAAAAAACCCCTGCAGAGCACAAGAAAAAGCTCGCCCAGCCACCGAAGGAGAAGACTAACATGTAAAACAAGGCAACAAGCATGGTCTTGGTAGACTTATGACATCAGCTACAGTGTTTTTTCACTCTTCCTAATGAGACTCCTCTTGGCTCTTCCCATATAAATACACAGACTTGGTCATTTATCAAGATCTTCTCACACTTTTGTAAAGAGCAATGCTCTCCAAATTTTCCACCTGAATCAATAAAAGATAATTTTTACCTCTTTCTTGGATGGATTGTGTAGAGTATGCATTGAATGTTGGTCTGTGTCCAGTCATTATCTCTTAATGCTCTCACAGGTTCAACACGAGCAAACCTGTGATCTACAAAGTGCCACTGTCTGCTGCTATCAGGAGTAGAGTTCTGTTTTGGAGGTATAGAACAGGTGAGGTCACCTACAGTGTGTATTTCTCAGCACCTCGATGAGTCCCTATTTCCTATGCTTTCCATAAGAACCTCCCTGTCATCCCAGAGACCTAGTCTTTTCTGCCAAATTTGAGTGTATGTATGTTTTGTTTGGTCCTGAGTGTGGAGGTGGGAAGGTCATTTCATTTTTGGTGTATCACCTCTTTAGAGTAGGCTATTTGTTTTCATGCTTTTTCTCTCTCTCTTTTCATCCCCCCAGTATATCTATATATCTATATTTTTGCACTGCCTAAAACAAACAAGATACATCAGAGGGAACTAGCCCATATCTAGAGACTCTCCTCTCCTGCTTCGCCTTCCCACAGGCGAGAGAGGAGTTTCCATGTTACGGGGAGAAGGTAGGAATCCATTCTCCTACCATTGGGTGTACTTTCCAGCATCAACAATTGTGATGGTTAAAGGTTCATGAGTAGGCATTAGAATATTTTCAATGAAAAATTGATATTTATTTGCCTTATCAGTGTGACAAATCAAAGAACCAATAGTGTCCATGGCATCCACTATCCTGTTAATAGCCCTAGGTATGTGTTTAAACTTAATATAGAGGATCTACTATTTGAGAGCATTAACCATGGCATTGTATGGTACCATATTGTTATATTTATTCTAAAAGTGGTCTGTAACCTGATTGATGATTAACTGAGAATTACCATAAACCTTTAGATGGTGAATATTCCATTATACTACCTAATGAAGTCCTACAATGAGTGATTCATATTCAACCATGTTATTCATACAAGAAAAGTTGATATGAAATGATTTAGGGATAAGATAACCTTCTAGTGTAATAAACATAAGCCTAACCCTAATCCATGTGATGTGAATGATTCATCAAAACACAACTTCTATTGTTGCTCCTTAGGAGGTGTTTCAATGATGGTGATGATAGACTCGTCTAGGAATTGGAAAGTTAGGGCTTTGGTTTTTGCAAGGGGAGCTTCAAAAAGATGATCTATAAGTAATTGTCCCTTTATGGCCTTTTGGTTGATGTATTCAATCTTGAACTCTCTTAGAAACATGATCTATTTAGCCATGCATCGTTATAAAGCTATCTTAGATAATAGATACTTGAGTGGATCTAATTTGGATACAACTATGGTATTTTTGTTTAGCATGTAATGCCACATCTTTTGGGATAAAAATACCATATCTAAACAATCTTTTTATATCAATGTATAATTGTGTTCATACATGACCAATGTATGACTTAAATAGTACACAACATGTTCTTTTCTATTATCATCATGATGAGCTAGAAGTGCCCCCAAGGATTTATTTGTGGTTGATAGATATAATAGGAATGAATTTCTTGGTATTGATGTTAATAAAATAGGTAGATTGGTTAGATATTCCTTTAAGTGCTAAAAAGCTTTTTGGCATTCTTCATCCCAATGAAATGTGTCACCCTTCTTCAATAACTGTGTAAATGGATGGCATTTATCAACTAATTATGATATGAAGTGTTCGATAGACTAAATATTTCCCTACAAACTATAGAGTTGATTCAAATTAGAATGTGGAAGCATATTTATAATGGCTTGTACTTTGGTAAGGTCAACTTCAATGCCTTGATGAGAGATGATGAATCCTAGTAGTTTGCCTAAAGTGACACAAAAAATGCACTTCTTGGGATTGAGTTTAACTTTGTATTCATGAAGCCTCTCAAATATTATTCATAATATAGATAGATGATCAACACCACTCTTTAATTTACCTAATATGTTATTGACATAGTCTTCAATAATGTCATACATCATATCATGAAATATGATGGTCATGTCTCTTTGGTATATGGCCCCAACATTCTTGAGACCAAATGGCATAACCTGATAACAAAACATTCCCTAAAGAGTGGTGAATGCTATCTTATATTGGTCTTCTAGTGTAATCTAGATCTGGTTGTATCCTACAAATCCATCCATAAGTGAAAGCATTTCATACCCTCCTATGGAGTCAACTATGTTAGGAATTGAGTGAATATAAACTAGATTTAATCCACCATAAAATTAAATAACTAGATTTTAAATGTGTGAAAATCAAATTTAATTATTTGGAAATAGTTACTTCAATCATAGTTTAAATGAAAGCATAAATGGAGAGAAAAAAACCAAAAATAAAACATAACATAGATATACCTTGGTTCACCCAATGTGGGCTACATCCCTGTAATAAAACAAGATTACAAAGACCTCTCACAGAGAGAGAATATCTCTTCCATAATTCACAAATGAATTCTCTAAATTGCTGATCCAAAATCTAAAAACTATCAAAAATAATCCAAAAATGCTCTACCAAACATTCACCTATATAAAACAAACATCCAAAAGATGCTATACCACACCCTGTAAAAATATCTCACATATCATGCCCTGTTTTATCTGTCATATCTCTACAACCTCACCAGCACCTGTATATATAACAAATGAGGAGAAAAATCACCAAATAAAGGAGATACATGCTATCCTTATCCAAAATATCCTCATCCATAAAGGATCATGCCATTTCCACCTAATAATACTTATCCATAAGCCCCACCAAGTAGAAACATGCCATTCTCCTTCAAAGGGCACAACTTCTAATTGAAAGAGATAATAACCAACTCCAAGTAACAAGAAAGTCCACCCCACTTGCATAATACATCATAAAAATTATTAAATAGAACATTTAATAATTTTTTCCTATAATACATCATAGAAATTATTAAATATATCATTTAATAATTCTATTCATATGGAAATTATTTAAATAAACAATTAATTCCCTAGAAAATAAGGAAATTAATCCCACTTCCAACAAACATGGAAGTGAACTTGAAAATTATTAAATATGCATTTAATAATATTCACCCACATAAGGAGTAAATGAAAAATGTGCTTCCCGCATCCTTGGAGCTCTCTAAGCCACCAAAATGTACCATCATGGTCATGTGATAGCCCCAAAGGGCACCATACTCAACAAATTATCATATCAATGTTTGGTAGAGGAAAGTCATTCTTTGGGTAGACCTTGTTTATATCTCTAAAATCAGTGTAGATTTTTATTCCCTTTAGATTCTAACTAATAGGCACAACATTCAAGATCTACATTGAGTAGTTGTTTTATTGGATGCATCTCACTTCTAAGAGTTTTTACAACTCTCTTTTACTAATACAATAATAGGAGGATGCATCTTGTTCAGTTTTTACTTTACTAGTTTAGTAGAAGTATGTAAAACAAGGTGGTACACAACCAAGGCGGGGTATAAATTTGGCATATATAAATATGCCTAAGAAAAGATGTCAATAAATTTCCTCAAAAGGGTTGTAAAGATTACGTGTTCCTCCTTAATGAGGGATGCCCTTAATTTAATCCATTTTGGGTCATCTAGAGTCATGATGTTTACTTTTGTAGTATCTTATATGAGGAGAGTCGAGCCATATTCTAGAATAGTTAACAATGATTTTAGTTAGCCTATAACTACAAAATCATTTGTTTGGACTAGTCCTTTAAGCTTTCCTAAACAAGATGAATCTAAATCTCCCAATGATACGGATGGCCATGTTACAAATATTATTAGAAATTCTTGGGCAATGTGATCAAAGGCATGTTGTTATGCAAAACTGAACTCAGACCCAAAATAAAATTCATCATTGGTGGTTTCTTGAGCTTCATTTTGGGAAAGGTGAATAACCCCATCTAATGGCACCTAAAACATGTTTTCACTAGAAGACTGACCTTTCTCTTTACTTTTACCCTAGTCCAAAAGTTCCTCAAAGAGGTTTTCACTTTGGGACCTCAATGCTTTATTATTTTGTCTTTGACTAATGGTGTTCATTTTCTCTCCAAAATAGGCTATAGGATCTAATTTGATAGACAACCCTTTTTTATGGTCTTCTAACAAAGCATTGTCTCTTAGGCCTATAAAATTGTAAAAGGCCTCATCATTTTCAAACTCATCTATAGGAACTATGGATTTTTATTCATCACAGGCTATAAGTTGAGGGTGATATAAAGGAAGTATATTATTTCAACTAATTAGGGTAATGGTATAAATGTCATGTGGGTCAAATAGGTTGGTATTGGTAAGGTCTTCATAAATTATATGATTAGACTCTTCTTCACTATCGACATCATCATCACTAGATGTTGGCTTTGGAACATGAATAAGATACGTGGGGTCACCCCCAGGTGGTTTAAATTTGAGACCATAAGTACCTTGATAATTTGGCCTAAGGCCTCCTTCATAGGATAAGTTTTGATTATCGATGCACTTGATGTGGTTGTGGGGTAATAATGAGTTATCGATATAAGTTCTCAAAATAATAATCCCTGGTTGTTATTGCACCATTTATGGTCCCAAGTCAAGGAAGGATTATTGGCACAAGTGGATCAATTGGAATTGGTTAACAATGGTCTTATTTTGTTAGCACTTGGTCTAGGATAAATGGTGATGGTGGAAACATGACGTCCTATAATATGACCTACAACCTTGGTGTAGTCATGAACAACTACATGGTAAGTATATTAGTTATTGGAATCATTCTGGGCATGGTTCCTCCCATTTGGTTGATGTTACTATTGTTGTTGATGGTATTACTATTGTTGTCATGGCTATTGATACTATTATTTATGTTATTGATTGTTATTATTATTGTTATGTTACAAAAAAGGGGTTTGATAAATACCCAAGTTATGATTGGATGTAGATGCTCTATTATCCAATGTAATCTCCCCATTTTCCAATATATTTTCAATGAGGTGTTTGATCTACACACAATGGTGTAGATTATGTCATGAACATGATGTTATTCATAGAAGTCATTCTATCTATACCAGTCTAGATATGGAATACTCTCAGGATAATGCTTTAGAATGGGCCAACTAATCATGTTAGTGATGGATAGATTGCAAAACATAGCTTCAATAGGTTCTCCAAGGTCAATGAAAACTTGATGAGTAGGGACATTTCTTATTGGAGGAGGGGTTTGTAAAGGTGGTGGTTGCTGTGTTTATGAAGTAGGTCTAGGTTGATGCAAAGGTTATGCTTGCTGAATAAGTTGTTGATGAGGAGTAATTTGCATTTGAAACATAGGCCAAGTATACTATGTTTATACCATTTGGACATGATACAACTCAATTAATTAATTTATAATAACATTCATATTATGGTTAAATTACTTTGATTTTTCATAGTTACTGGCCTGAGCTGGTGCCAATGTTTACGATTAGACTTGGTTTTGGTTATGGTTTTGGCATGTGCTCTAGGTTTGGTTATAATTTTGGTTTGATGAGGTTAACTTAATAATCCATTTGTTTATAAGGGCATTTTTAATTACCAAATGTTTGTTAATGATCTCTTTGAAAGTATATGCACACTAAAGCTCCAGATGATAGGATATCTCATTATATAAATTTTTAGTAAACATAATGGCCAATTATTTATCTGGTAATCTATGGGTAAAGTGGATATAAAATTATCTCCATCTCTATAGATATCTTACAAATATTTCACCAACTTTCTTCTTGGACTAAGTCATATCTACCAACAAAATTTCATGTTTGATATTAAAAGAGAATTGTTGCATAAATTTATTTGAGAGGTTGTCAAAATTAGATACATAATTCTATGGAAATTAGGAACCACTCCAAAGCCTATCTTTCTAGACTTTAAGGAAACAATAGGAGTAAATAAATGTTGTTGTAAGCCACTAGTTAGAAAGCAACAAATAATTATGTCAAATGGGCCTTAGGGTTTCCTTTACCCTTGTATTTATCAAAATTTAGTGGTTCATACCTGGAGGAAATGGTATATGTAGATACTCCACGTTGAATGGGTATGAACACACATAATCTAACTTGAACTTCTTGGTCTATTTCCCTGATTGAATGGTAGTAATTGCATCCTTTATTTGCTGTAATTCTTGTTCCAAGAAATTGGATGGAAAATTTGGCTGAGGTGAAGGCTGGGTGGTTAAAGGTGGACTACCTTGACCAGGGTATAATGGAGGAATAGTTTTTTATAAATTTTTTGTCTGATTAGGGAACTGACCAAGAATATGCATCCATGAATTGGGATTTGGTTATTGAAATTGTATGCATTATGGTGTGATATTCTAATTAGGATTTGATATATAGGCCTTATTTTGAGGGAATTGTGGGTACAATGGAATGATATGGATTGGGGTAAAATATTGTGTCTACTGAGGTTGATTAGGGACTTAATGTTGACTAGTCAAACCTAGCTAAAAAAGTAGAACTTGTTGTGAACCAAAGCCCTTCATTGGATTTGTGGCATGTTTTTAACAAAAGGCAATTGCTGCCTAATTGGTACTTATGAGATAATAATAAATCTTTACACAAAAATTAGTTGTGAAGTAGAAATTTTGTGTGTGTTTGACATTTGTCTCTGATAAATATACTTACATTATTGATTAGACAACATTTGTGATTGTAAAGGTATGCTAGTCTATAATTGTTGAGGTATGCTTGTCACTACTTATCGAGATGGAACATTTATGGAACCCTATTAAAGTGGCATAATATTATAACTCTATTGTAGTTGAATATTATATTTTTAATAGTATTTTGGAATGTGAGTCATAAATTATTGAGGTGGAATAACATTCATCACTTTTTGTTGAGTCAAGGTACTAGTTAACACTTGATTACTTAATCCTTATGGTTTCATGCTTGAAGAAGCAACTAGTTGAGGATTAGAGGTAGATTATTTTGGTTGGTATGAAGGATTTAATACCCTATAATATTTTTGACTACTCATGGCATTAACTAAATTAGCTTTTTGTTATGGACTAGTTGTTGGTGTAGTTAAAACACTTTGGTCTGGATTGGATGACACTTGCATATTATCCACCATGTTTGACACATTAATTTAATAGATGGGATATTGTACATGTCACCAACTAAATTTATTTATGCAAATGGGTTTATAATCATATTATTTTAGCTTTCCAATTCAATTAATACTCCTATTGAAGGAGATAACTCTATGAGTGGAGTGTTTGACATAGTCATGTTATTAAAATTATGTGCAAAATTTAAATAGGTTTGATATACTTATTGAATTTTTATAAAGTGGTCCTCTATGAGGCCTTTTCCTTTGAAAAAAATATTAGGGTCTTGATACAACATCAACATGAGATCTTGAGGATTTATAGTAGAGGCATGTTTGATGATTTGGTTATAAGGCATGTTGAGAGGCACTCTAACTAGACTTGGTAAATTTTCATGGGGGAAGTTTGCTAAAAAATTGGCCCCTAACTCTGTAGCTATAACTAAAACCTCATATTTGTTTTCAAGAAAGTGATGATAAAATATATAATGATCATATTTAAATGGAATCGTAACGTAATATGATTATTATTGAGCTTGTTCTACAACTGATGGTATACTAGTAAGATACTACATAGTGTGCTCTTGGTCCTACTCTGAGTAGGGAAGTGTGTTAACCAAATAATGGGATAAAAGATCTTGGATTTTTTCCCCATATTTAGTGGTATAATGAGGATAAGGATTCATATCACAAACTACATCATCAACATATAGGTCTTGACCAAAGTCATCATTTGCAACCACGTTATCATAACTTGGATTATACATGGCTCCACTACGAGTGTAATGAGACATATCTAAATCAATGATTAACATTTTGAAAAGATAGGTATAGATTTATATAAACTCTTAAAAATAATTTATAAATGAAGAATGGTCCAAACTTGGTCTAACTTAGTCTAAAAACTAGAGTTGTATCTCTAAAACGGTTAGTGCTAAAACTTGGTATACAAGTATCTAATATCAAATGTCTTACATAAAAAGGTCAAGTAGATGAATAAAAATTAATGCCAAAATAAGGTACAAAGTGTTTCAAATAAGTATAATCTATGTCTAAATAAAAAAATGTTTCTAGGTCTTTTGGAAACAAGTCACAAAATCTAGGCTCAAAACAAAAATTGCTAGGTTTTTTGGGAACAAATCACAAAAGCTAGACTTTAAACAAAACTAGGTGTAAGATGTAGGAAATTTAATCTAACAAATTTGAAACACTTTGACACAAACTAGGAAATAATATTTAAACACACACTTGATAATTTGGAAAAAGACATTAAACTTTAGGCATATGGGAGATAGACCACTTCCCAAATTTAGGCACAAAGAATAGTATTTAAAATTGAATAAGAAATTAGTCTAAGTTACACAACCCAATAGTGAAAGGCAAAGTTTCTAAGCCAAAATTACATGAGGAATACACATAAACCAATAAATTTTTGGATCTAAACTTGTTAAGACTAATTTAAAAATTAATTTAGAATTTTAGGTCCCTCAAAATAGATAACACGCTAGACAAGAATGAACGACATGATGGTACTAGGTATAAACCCAAAAGGCACACATGGTTTTAATTTTGCAATTTTGAACATAAGACAACAAGTCTTTGAAATTGTTTGAGAAGTGTAATGATGATATCATTATTTAAAAGTATGGTAAATGGTGTGTTTTAAGAATCTAAGGCATAAGACTTGAAATGAAATTGGTAGTGTAATGATGCCCCTTTTAAATAAGTGACACACACACACACACAAAGGTTTTGATAAATGACTAAGGCAAAGTGTGTGATGTCAAATGGATGGCATAATTCCTCTTAAAAAAAGGAGTGATATATAAAAAGACTCATTTTATGTTTGGTATGAAAAACAAATAGTTTTTACACAAGACCATGTAGGTAAAGAGGACAAAATGACAAAAACACCTAAGTATAATGTCCTAAATCCTAAAACTGACAAGGTGGCATTATACTATCAAATTTCATCTATATAATTTATATTGAGAGGATTTTAAGTTGTTAATCCAAAAAGTTAAAGTGCATGAATATTAGGGTTTTTAGGCCCCCTCTTCTCTTAAGAGTTAGTATGATGACATGGAACTTCGATCTACTCACCCTGCATCAATAATATGTCTGTGACAAGTGGGGTTGTCTAAACTATTAATTTTCATTCATTTATAAATGGTCCCATATGTATGGAAAACACTAGGGCATATCAAATCATTTGATCCATGTCAATTGAATTATTATGAAAAGGTCTTGTCCTTTTCATAACCACTACATCCATCAATTACTTAGTATAGTATGATGTTTGAGTTGCCCCTACATTTTGGGGCTGAGTACCACTAATAGAACTTGTTTTAACCACTCAAAATAAGTATCCCAATGGATTTTCCTCAATTTATATACCCCATCATGTATTGGGTTTGAAATTATGCTAGGAGATGAATTATCAGGTCAACACTTCTCTAGAGAACTTGTGGGGAGGTGGTGAACTCCCACCCACAAGCCAAAATGCATGAAAGAAATAAAAAAGGTGGAAGAAATTTAGGGGCATTTTGGGGTCACCCAAATCATATGACTTTTTGGGAGGGCCTTAAAAAATTTCCTTCCATGATTTTAGACCAAATTTAAAAATGCAAAGAGTGAGCATTTTTGATCACACAATTTCCTTAAAGGGGATGGGGGGAGAACATACACACGATACTCATTTTTCTAAATAAACGCTTCAATAAAAAAACATAAAAATAAAAACTCTTATGAGTATTTAAATAAAGTGAGAGTTCATTTTTGTAACACCAAAAGAAATATGATATGAAGTTTGAGCTACTTGGCATTATGTTGAAAATTTTAAATAAAATGAAAATAACTCAAGTAAAAAGATTTTAAAACACCAAATTTAAATGTGAATTTTTCAACTTAAATTGTTTAAATATGTCTTTTCTTGGCCTTTGGGTCCTAAAAAATATGTTAGTAGATTTACTTGTGGCTTGAAAAAAGTGATACCCCTAAAAATTATCTCAACAAAGCAGAAAATGACCTCTCTAGAATGATTTCATAGTTACATAATAAACTGTGAACTACAAAATTTTTTCATCATGAAAACACAATCAAGATAAAATTCTTAAAAACTCATAGTGAGAAATAATGCATGTTCTAAATGATTTCACAACTCTGATTCATGATTTCACTACTCTATTTGATGATTTCAATACTTTGTTTGATGATTTTGCTACTCTATTTGACAATTTTGTGATTCTTTAAGAAACCTGCAACAAACAAGAGTACACAAGAATGATTTGGTTGCTTATAACAATTTCATTGTTAGCAAAAATGATTTCACTACAAAGCAAAATGAATTCCCAACCTAAAACTATGATTTCAATCCCCTTCAAAATGATTTTACTACTACAAATAATGATTTTGCTACTACAAATAATGATTTCACTACTACAAATAAAAAATTCACTAATCTTTAGTAATTTTGTAATTAGCTAAAAAATGAAAAAGGATTTTTCTTGTAAGATGATTTCATGGTTTTGTTAAATTATTTTTCTATTTTCTATGATGAATTCATAGTTACATAGGGCCAAGGCTAAACTAAAGTGATTTTTTAGTTTTTAGAGACAAATTCATAGATTCAATTGATGATTTCATGATTTTATGTGCTGAATTTGTAGTTACGTAGTCATGAATATTCATTCAAAATCAAAAACATGGAAAATTTAGTAATAAATCACAAAATTAAACTCTATAATGAAGTATTATTATATCAAAAAATCACTTAAGAGACTCCATTAATTCTTATGGGGTGCATGGTCCTACTAAGAATGTCATCATGTGAACAAGAAATATGTAGAGGGAAGGTTAGTCTTATGTTATTCCATTAAAACAAATCAAAATAACACACTAAAATCCAAACACCTCTAGCTTGAACACTGGGGAGAGCATAGGTAACAAGCATGCATATGGAAACATAACTAGAACACAAAAAAAAACATTTTTACCTTCATTAGAGCTCCCAATGGCTTGTTAAGGTGATTTTTTTGGTTTGTGCATTAAGAACTCTTTGACAATGAAGCTTTATTTTCTCCTTCTCTCCTTGGCACCTTGGCTTGGATAGTGGCTTATGAATTTGGTATGGTATCATTAATTTCAAGGTTTATTTGCATTTATTTCTGAATTATAACATTAAACCAAGATATATTTGAAGATATTTTGGCATAATAACACTAAAATATCCAAGATTAAACATTAGTAGGTATGGCCTTGTATTTATATCCTCAAAAGTTAACTCTTTCCTAAGGTGAGTTAAGGTTGAGTCTAAACATGGAATGAGTTCAAAATAACCCTAGGTGAGTTGAGGGTAATTCTGGTGAGTTAAAATTTGTCATGTAATTATGTTTTTAAATTAATATGCATGGATCTAAATTAGATATTTTAAGATGTTTTAGAAGAGATTGACAACTCATAAAGGCAATGATGAAAATTCTTGATATTTTGATTTTTGGAATTTCCATTTTTAGATATTCATTAATTTTAAATGGATAATTAAAATAAGAATTTAATCTTGTTTAATTATATGATTCATTTTTATTATCATTTTTTATCTTTTAAAATTTTATCAAGTGCCCCACTTAATTGATCTATAGGCCAAACTGTTAGTTGTTAGGTCGCAAGGTGATTGAGAATAATCTGTGAGAGGTTAGTGTTACATATGTGATAGTATCCAAAATAGGGATGCCTCAACATGATTCTAAGCATTGATGAATGATGCACAAATTAAATTGGGACATTAAGTGATTCTTAGGCTTAATTTTTAATGTTTGGTAGAAACCAGTCTAAAGTCTGGTCGAAAACTAGTTGTGGCTAGAATTGGGTGTCTACAGATATCACCTTTGATGATGTTCATGATATCCTAGGACTTCCACTAGATGATATGCCCATGGTTTTTGATGTATTAGAGATAATGGCTAAGATACTAAATTTGTCTCACTAGGATAGGCATCAAACATATATTATCATTGATCTTTAATAATATGACTATTTTATGTGTATTTCCTAGTCTTTATAGAAGGTGATTATAGGTATGATGACCAAGACATGTGTTATGTAAAAACTTTGAAGTAGGAGTCCCATTATTTTCTATAGAATTATTTTATGCAAGATTAGGGCACACTACACAAGATGGGAGTGAGCATGTGGGTGTATATGGGACTACATTTTGACTAAGTGGTATAGGAATATGGACTAACCATACTATCTTCCTTCTAGATATATGAGATATTTAAGATGTACTACTTTATAATGATACTACACTAGATTTGTGACCACTTTCCCAAGGTTATATAATAGGTCATGCTTCCTAAAATTAAGTGTGTCATAAGATATACAAGGTTGGATAACATTTATAAGGATTAGATTATGTGGATTTCATATCAAAGGACCATGGAGACATCCACATCTGTAATGGAAGTGCATGAATTGGCCAATGTGACTGGTCATTATACATGATGGATAGAGCCAAACTCATTTACCAAGGTTTTGGGACATTTAATATAGCCAAATCTTGTAATACCACTAGCCTTGCCACCCTATAGGGTGAGATATGCTAGAAAGCCTAGGATGGCTAGAGGACATGAGATAACATCAGAGTTTCCAAATTTAAGACCAAGATGTGATCCTTAGTAGCATAGGAGGATAAAATAACATTGGTTAGTGGTGGAGGTAGCAATGAGGTTAGAGGGGCCAATGAATCCTTCAAAATATGCCCTTAATGCACATAAGTATGATCTTCCATAATAAATGCCCCAAACATGGATCATATGATGGTGCTATAGAGAATTAAGACAATTAGTCTTCGATTTATAGAGGGAGATATAAGAAACAACCTTTGGGGTTTTCTAAAGAGACAAAAAAGGTGAGGATGATGGTGTCCTTGGTGATTGAGGGGAGAAGGTGACCATATACATAGGGGGTGTGTAAGGCATAATTTATACCTTTCCTTTTTTTCCCATTTGTTTTATTCTTACACTAATATCATGTTGTTTAAGAATATGAAAAATTAGATATTTATAATTAAATTATATGATATGCTAAGATAATATTATTTTTGTGATGCTTCCATACATATATCATGTGCAATCATGTATATTGCTTGTGATTTGTTCAAGTTCAATTGCTTTAGCTATCCTAGGATAGAGAAATTTTATGTGTGTATTGATGTGTAGGAGTATGCATGGCCATGAAATAGTTATTAAATTAAATTGGTCATTGATTTTACCATTCATTTGATGTAGAGAGTTCCTAATTAACACCTAACTTAATTTATTTTCATAAATGTGTTCTAATTACTAGTTTTAAATTTTTGAAATTTTAAGCCAACTAACAGTATCCACATCCTCTTTCCACATGGCTTATAAGTTTCTTTAACTATCCAGGAAGTAAAACATATGAATAGGGAGTTTTAGACACTTAAATTTGGTAGTAGACACATGATAATGTTAGTTTTGACTAAGCTTTAATATACATGCCTTGTGTACACATAATTGACTATTGATCACACTTTTTCCTAGCCGTTCACTTATCTATGAGACTAACCTCTCCAATTTTCCATTATTTAAACACAATATTTCCCTAGTATGTTCCTAAATAATTTATCATATTATTAAGATTGTTTCATAATCTTAAATCACTATTTTCTATTTCTTGGACACATCTAGCCATAATCAGATGGATATAATTACCAAAGTCATTTACCTTGGCTAGACTCATCCATGTGTAATTTAATGGCTATTTTTACAAATTCAAACTCATCCTTTGGGTTAGAACTTATGTTTTGTATGTTGGTTTGGAAGGAAATTACCCAAATATTTAACTATAGAACCATGTCAAGCCTATTCCTATTCCTATCTATAAGGGATATACCATTGATTTAAGACTCACTTGGAAATCACTATCACACTAAAGAATACATCCACACATCTTTGAGGCACTACCCAAAATCATCCAAGTATAAAAAATCCCCAAGGAAATAACTACAAGCCAGTTATAAATACCATTCCAAGGTCAAAATCATAGGTTGCCAAGTTTTAATATCCATACATAGGATTTCACTACATGCTAGTATTAAATTTATTAAACACACACATACTAGGTGGGAAAGTTATATGTAGTTTGAGCCCATTAAAAATATTAAAACATAGGTATGATTAGCCACTCATCAAGGGGTGGTTGAGGTTAACTCAACCCATCCTTTCTAAACCCTTTTGATAGGATAGGCAAGTGTCAAAAGTGGAATTAGAGTTTTTAGGTGAAGAAAGACAAATATGAACTTGCACAGAGTCTTAACCTCTAAAATTGCATAAAATACCTATCTATAGGTAGATATAATGATTTGTGTCAAAATATTATTGCACATATCACAAGGAAAAATATGAAATAATGTATATTTATTTGGTTGCAATAAGTGTCTATGCATTATGAGACTCATCCTAATAAGTTTTGACACTCAGTTTCTAGATCCAAACAATCACAAACCCATTCCAAATCATTACTGATGATTGTACACTATCATAGACTAGAAAAAAACCTAAATAATAATAGTACCCTATCTTATAGGTTATTTGTATTTATAGTAAGTGTAATAAATCAGTCATACTCTACTAGTACATTCAAATTTACTTAATTTAGACATATATTATACAATCAAAATTAGTCTTAAGTTTTACCTTGTTTATATTAGTAAATATAAAATAAGATAAAATGTATTAGTGAACCTAATTTTAATTTGAACATGACAAACCCTAGGTTCCCTTAGGGTTTAATTCCACCTTCTTAGGGTTTCATTTTAAACTTGATTTTGAGTTACCTTCATCATACATGCAAATCTAAAATTTCTCTCTTTTGAAACTAGGGTTTCATATTCATTATCCTATATGGGTTCCATATATTAAGGTTATGATTTGTAATTATACATCTTCAAAAAACATCTGATTCAAAATGACTATATTTTCAAAATTCTCATAGATTTTTTTTAGTAATACTAATTAGATCAAAAAATTATTTTTGTTTCCCAAATTTTCATATGGATTTTCCATAATTAGGGTCTTTAATATTTTTAGTAAATTCAAAATTTAAGGTAAAAAACACATATATTTTTCAAACAAATTTTGAGTTTTTTTTATATTCTAATATTTGACAAAAACATTTTCATTTTTTAAAATTCCTCACAACTTTCTCAAGTGAGTTGTTTATTTTATGCATTGTATCATGGCTATAATGGATATGCATAACATGTATTTTATAATTTAGCATATTATAATCATAATTACATGTTGATTTATTGAAATATGTATCTTTCAAAATCATGTAAGGAAATGAATTCAAATTATAAGAAATAAAAATAAGGCTATAATTAATCATAAAAAATATTAACACACCTTAGTAATACACATTTTCAAAATATTCAATATGAAATTATTCTGATTAATACTAGAGGAAAAATAATGTATGACCCATTTCATTCCTCCCCATATACCTCAACTTAGTGATGGATACCATCCCTCCCCCATTAATGGACCCAATATTATATTGGGTGAGTAGGTCCATTTTGTCACAACATGAAAAAGTAAGGTGAAAAGTGGAGGTAGTCAAACTATACTTCCTCGTCCCCCTCCAACTTTAAATATGGAAACTAATTGAATAAAAAGTATGATATTATTAATCAAATTAATAATATTCCAAATAAAATATCTATGTAATAATTGCTTCACAAGTCACCCATTTATAATGATATTCTTCATGTGTGACATTAATTTATTGAGTGATGTAGAACCACCTTTTATTGCTTCTATCATAAATACATTATGATAGACTAAATAAAGTGTCTCTTTTGAGAAATTATACTTACCAACCATGCACATCATTAATCAACATCTCACATTATATGTTCAAGTATGAATAAATACTATGGGAGTTAAGTGGGTTTTCGTAGACAACAAATCTAGACTTAATATTTTTAATATATCCTTCCTTAATGTACTTGGTATATAATCTAAGGATCTTGATTACTCTGAGATGAAAATTCATGGATTTAATAATATACATAAAAAAGTGCTAGGACAAACTAGATTGAATATCATTGTGGGTCCTAGAATAATAGCTGTAATATGCTAGGTTATTCCCAATGATATAAATTATATTATATATTGGAAAGACCATGGATTAATGATATGAATGAAATACCCTCTTCCTTTACATGCGTGTCTCAAATTTATTCATCAGGGATATATATATATATATATATATATATATATATATATATATATATGTATGTATGTATGTATGTATGTATGTATTTATAAATACACACAGACACATACACACTTGTCTTATGGATCATGAAAATTTCAATCATTTTGTAATGACAAAACCTATGAAAAATAACATGCCTCACACACACTCTTCTCCTCAAGAGTATGGATATCCCATTCTACATAATCATATACTAACACCAATATCCACTCTAGTTATTATTATACCACATGCAATACATTTAAAGAAATATGGTTTTGGGCTTAAATATTTGTAAAATTTAGGATACACAAGATAAGGATTGGGAAAAAATGAACACGGAATTATTAATCCCATCACTACATCTGATCATAAAGGTAAACAAGGCCTTGGATACAAAGATGCTTTGTTAGTCACCTAGGAAAGTAAAACTAAGAAAGCAAATATTTATACACATTTCCTTAAATAAAAAAAATGAATTTTAGATGTTCTGAATTGAAATTAAAGTATATGATAAATTTTAGGAGACTTAATATAATTTTTGAATAGCCCATCTCATCATTAAAAACATTAGAAGTGGAGAAACATTATTGAGTATGGGAGAACCATTCTTTCCCTCATGCCTTTTAAGAAAGAGCATGGGCCTTGTAAGAGGAGTAATTGATATAGAATATTTTTAGATAGGGTCAAAGGAATGAGAAGGGATAAGTGCCACCTTTCCATTTTCCAAGGATTGAGGGCTTTCTATATAATTTAAGGGGATGCCATCCTTTTGCATAACTTTTGGATATTTTTAAAATGGAGTTGAGGCTCAAGTTTGGAGAGACTAGGAGGAAATATTAGGAGATGGATGATAGTTGGAAGATAAGATTTAGAGGAAGGGATTATACTTATCAAATGGATAAATGGAGATAGGAATTCTATGTAAAACTTCATGTTTAATGTATTTATTTAAAAATATAACCTCTTGTTACCATCCTTGAAATATTTCAATATTCTTATGGAATAGAAAGGCCTTTGGCTTGTAATAATATTCTTACTTTGTACATGTTTTGGGCATAAGACTATTTATTTTATAAAACCTCTTAAGGGTATTTGGGAATATTTTTATCCTAATTTATTTGTTGCTTGTACTATCATATTCAATTTTTTAAAATTCAAAGTTATGCTATCCACATGGGATTGATTTTTGATGGTAGGATGGACAAATGGTAAGTGATTATCCCTAATCCATACTTACCTCATCCCTTAGAAGTTAATAGTGAAATATTTTCCAAGTGGGTCTCATATCCTTTCTAAAATTTATTGAAACAAATTCCATTTGGAATGTTTGTTTTCTTGTGTTTTAGCACAAGCACATAAAGAGTTATCTAAATCATAGGAAGGGGTAATAATATAGAGGTGTTTCATCATTTACCTTTCTCGTTAGAGAAAATGAAACCATCCTTCATAGCTTAATTTTTTATATATGGTAATCTACATGAATATTAATAGGAGTCCTTAGCTCAAGAGTGTGTATGACAGACACTTGATGATGGATATAGGATGAGAGGTTATCTCCTCCTTGATTTGGCCTTATGGGATATATATGTGGAACTAGAAAATTATCTTATAACTTAAACTTGTTTGTAAAAAATTGTAACAATTTACCTAATGGATATTTTTGAACTTTGATATCACATGTAAAATATTTTGAAATAAAATGTAAAGTTTAAGTACTTCATAAGGAAAGTTGTTAGGTGTTGTACACCCTTGCCACTTTTGTAGACAATACTAAGAAATAATGAATATTAATTTTAATGAAATAAAAAATATTTAACTATTATTATAAATGTGTTGAAAATTTTATGGGATCAATTTTAGCATGGCTATATATCTTCAACCATATTTGGTTAAGGAATCTTGTGTTGATTCCTTTATGTGTACCAAAAATGTCTTTAGTGTTCAAGAACACTTCTCATTTTATAATTCTAGGAATTCAAAGAATGAGTAATAGGTTTTGGCAACTTATGTTACCTATGGTGAAATAGAGGAAAATAAATGTTTATTTGTTCCACACAATTTATATTGACTGATGGTTGGGAGCCACCATGGACCAAGTCTTTGTAAAGTATACGTATCTCTATTGATAATAGTGAATTATTATCAAAGCTTTAAACTACGGACTAATCTAAATGAATGTTTACAATTAAATTTAAACTAAAGTGATTTTCTTAAAAAAGAAGCAAAAGAGAAGGGTAAGGTAGAAAGAAAACAAATGATTGCTGATCTTTGACTCAAATATCATGAAAAAGTTTCAATTATAATTGAGTTTGCATTTAACTAGTATATGATGTAAAATAACATAATCTTAGATCTCACAATACACCAAGAAAATTTCTAAGGATAGTACGAAATTATACAAGAACTAGATTTTACTTTAAAGATTTGTTACCAAACTCAAATTGCATTAGCACATTTTAATATAGAACAAATGAAGTGAAGCAAAATTAAGATCCTTCTGCTAATCTAACATAAGCACAAATTAGCAACCTTGTATCATAAATGTAAATTCAAAATTCATGAAACTATTCAAATTCAAGCTTTAGAACCAACAATTAAGAGAAATCCATAGTAATAATTGACACATCAAATTTGGACAATCTTCACATAATTCCTTGATAATATTAATTGCTCATAGTATACAAATTTGCTCAAAATTATATCTTTTTACAAGATGGTAATAACATCTTTTATAAAAAGACCAGGTAGTATACTAGTCAGTTACAAGATACAAATGTACAAAAGATAAGGATAGCTATACCTTTTTTAGAAAGATCTAGAATACACTTTATTTTATAAACTAGACTGACCTAGAAATAAATATGCTAATAAACTAGCATATGACTTTATAAAAGAACATTCTTATTTCAAATATGACAATGTTTTTACAAAAAAGAATACTAACTAATCAGTGGGACCATTGCCAAAGGGTCCCCATATTGCTCTTGTAGAAGCTCCATAGCACTTTGATGTTATTATTTGACAAGATCCAAATTTACAGCTAGCTTTAGGAGGCATACATCTTCTTGATTAGCTAAGTCCTCAAAGTCCCCATCATCCCTTGCCATAGCTTCTTTAATGATTTTGAATTCTACAATATTTTCTTAAATAGTAAAGATCATGCCTAAAATTTTTCTATTGTCATTGCCTAATTGACCTTGTCTTTTTCCCTTTACTTATTGCATCACTAGAGTGACTCTATGATTATATTCCTCATCATCAATAATTTCCAAGGTTGTAGACTTTGTAGGATTAGCCAACATGGTGCCAAGGGGCTGCTTAATCTTGGAAATTAGCTCTTCATCATCTCTTAGGAGTCTATCTAAGCCTATTAACCAATTACTTAAGCTCTAGATCTTATCTACCACTATCCCTAATATAGTATTTAGGTGGGCCAGGCTAATGGTTTTGAACTTAGGAATTCTATTCCTAATCAATATGCTGATAAGATCTCTTATTTTGGCCTCTACATCTTTCCATTCTATCATCAATCCTTTGTCCACCTCACTTTACTGCCTTAATGCATCGCATCTTAGCTTAATTGAATTTAAAGAATCAAACATATAAAAAAAGATGCTTTAAACATATTTATTATAGCCTCAGGAACTGATAATATAGCTTGGGTATCTAAGTTATCCTTTTCCTTCTCCAAATTATAAATCCTTTATTTCATTCCCCTAATGCCTACTCTAACCTGAGTTGAATGAGCCCCTATTAGGCTCTCAATATACTCTTCATGTATGGGTAGTTCACTAGGCTCCTATCCTCCAACTAGAGTTAAGCCAATAAATGGCTCAACCTTTTAGAATATGAACCCTTCAGTTCCCACCATGGATTTTCTCATTGTGACCCTCTCTAATATAGCTATTTCTGGATTAAAATGTATAGAAGTAGATCACTATATGTATTTTGGAGGTTCTAGAACCTCTATCTTTGTGTTGCTTGATGTTCTAGGAGACTCTATTTTCTTGCTTTTTGACCCTATAGTAGTCATTATAATTCTTTCTTATTCCTCTTTCATTAAATCCTTTATCTAAGGATTGATGTCATCATGCACATCAATGTTAATAGTTTGGGTCAAGCCCCAAGAGTGGGACAAAGTGGTAATCTTCTGCATTTTACCATAGATGAACCAATCAGGGATGATTGGTCCATGAATAGGGTATTACTCATTGAATAAGTTAATTTCACTTATGGGATTAGTGAAAGTCAACTTTGGCCTCTTTGATCCAATTGGGACCAAGGCTAATTCTAATTTTCTTTTCTATGGGGGAGTTATTGAAACTAAATCCAAATCAACCTCTTTTACTTTATCCTTCTTAGGTTCCTCTACCTGGGCTTCTGCTTCCTCAACATGCTTCTCTTCTTCATTAGTGCCATATGCCTGAATAAGGACCTTGAGGGCATCCTACACTATTTCATTAGGTTCCAAAGAAATCATGTCCAAGTATTCCACTAGATATGTTGGTCTATCAAGAGGGATTGAGGATGATGGGCCCTCACTAGGTCTCTCTTCCAACTTTGATTTACCAAGACCCTATGTTATTTGTACGTGGGGCTACTGCCTTTCTACTTGTGGTTGCTCTTAAGGGATCCTTGAAGGTCTAGGTAGAAAGTGGTATTTTAAATGTCTCATTTTAAAAATATCTCTTGGTGGCTTCTCATCAGTGGTCAATCTATGTTCTAGTATAATGTTATGTCCCTTGAGCCTTACCGATATTTCTTTGAAATTGCTTGCCTTGATATATATAGTGCCATGGACATTGAGTTGGTACACATACACTAGTTTGGGTAACTTATTGGATTTCAAGTGTGTGGATACTATGCCCATGGGGTCCCACATCTTTAGGTCATCAAGCTCCAATTTGAAACAGTCCCTATGCCTGACCATAGTACTCACCTGGTCCCAATTTTGTGGCATAGTTATGCTAATGGTTATAGGAAAGGGATGGAGGAGGCCCTTAATATTATCTTTGCATACTCTATCCACACCATTAAGAATTTGGTATGCAATCTCTTGCTCTACTATCTTGATGGGAATATGGATAAAGAATCTATAAGGCCAGACCAAAATTCCCTCAATTTTGATCACTGTATAATCTAGATATAACTAGATATCTCTCATTAGCTTCACATAATTCTTGGTTAAAGGGCTAATATTGGGCATGGGAATCCCTATTATGGATTTTACTAAAGCTAGATGGATGCAATCATAAATGAATTGCATGTAATGCCTATACTTGAATATGTGTAGCTTGGAATAGTGGTGAGAGACTGTAAACCTACCATTAGGTGACCAATTTTTAATATAAGGGATTTGGGTGGAGGCTAGTAAGGCATCCAACAGATAAGAAATCATGAAAAATTAGGTGCTAATCTTCTTCTCAATGGTTATGAATTACCTTTCTAGGTGTATTCTGATCATCTCCCTAATGGGAGGAGTGAGCCCTTTTTATACCATAAATTAGACATAAGATACCCAATTCTTGTTGACAAATTTGGTTGAGGGGGCACCAAAGATTATATTTAATAGGGTAATAATTACCCTAATTACCTCTCTAAATTGGGCAACTAGGATGTTTCTAGAAGGGTCTCAAATTATATGGCTCCCTTGGAGCAACCATGGTTTAAGGATGGTGTCAAGATCATTCTTTCTATTCCACCCCATAATAGTGGGCAAATCCACTTAGGGTTTTGGGAGCTTATAATAATTTTAAAAATATAATGGGGAAACGAATGCAATTATTTTAATGGTCCTTTCATGGATAATCCAACCCTGTTCAATCCTAAAATCTCTTAAAATGGGAGAAAGGATGTTGATATAATGGATTACCTCTAGTTTGGTAGCAACATGGTAAAGAATGACCATCTGGACTACAAATAGGTCATAGTACCTCCTAGTTACAATAGTAATATTTTATTACTCTTTGGTGATAGAGTGCATCTCCTCAATGGTCTAGAAGAGTTTGAACAAATTATTATCACTTATGTTCAATGTAGAAACATCTAGGTGTGTATCCTTAAAGACCCTACCTTCGTTGTCCATGGACAAATATAGCTTTGTATCATCTATGTATTGTTACCTATGGGCTGCCATGGCTTATTTATACTTGTAAGTTGCTCACAAATGGATTGTAAATGGTATTTGGATTAGCTCTTTCATGCACACAACACAATTGAACTTCTTTTGGATTCACTTTAATTAATTTGAGTCTACTTATGGTCTTTTTTGTAAGTTTTAGGGATTTAAAGCTTTAATGGTAGTAGTTTATTTAGACCTAGGCTTATACGTGCCTCAGATATAATTTGGACCTTTGCCTTTATATGTTTGCATTATCAAAGACATAAGGTCTTCTATTTTGTCACTTTTTTCTTTTATGACACTTATTTGGCATCTATCTAGAACCTTTCATGACAATTTTCATAAATGCCTTTAAAACACTAATTGTTGGCATTTAAAAATGAATTTTGTTTCACACCATTTAATTAAGATCCTCAAATTAGTGTGAGCCATTGATTATGATATGGGCCCTCACTTTTCATTGGTTCCTTTTGATATCGAGCCCTGTGGTTGTTCCACTTGACACCTCTATGGGATTTCTGAGCTTTGACACCTTTGTCAATCACATATTGGATGCACGTTCACCATGTGTTGAGTCCACACACTCTCAGAGCTATATTGAAAAGTCATCAGTGATTTTGCACTATTGGATCATCTACCATGATAAATCATGAACCATTGGATCTTGCAAGATGCACAAGCTTTAATCAGTGTATAGACATAAAAAAACTTAGGTTATAATGTTTTTTCCTAAGTCTATTTCATATTAATGAACACAAATGGAATTAGTTAAAGAATTTTATGATTTTTTTAAAGAAAAATGACCCCTTGAATGTTATAAAATATGCCCCTCTTATTCTAGGTAAAAAAGTTAGACTAGCTTAATTTTGATAGCCTCACATACATCAATGGTAGTCTCACAGGCATTTAAATTACATTTATGAGGATGTCAAATTTAAGCTAATAAAGTATTTTAAGTTTGATGGGATTAAAATTTATGGTCACATAGATGTTAATGATGACATCTTAGATATAAAATGACAGTCACATGAATGTCAAATTTAAGCTCATCAAGTTCCTATGTTCCAATGCAAGAGTTCCACATAGTGGCTTAGGCTTCTTGGGATATCAGAGTCAATTCACACCATTTGATAAAGATCTATGATGAATTGAGAGTTATTAAATTGTTATCCAAGTAGCTTCATGCCATTGGTTCCATTTAATGTGTGAGACCCTTTAATTTTAAGTCTCGAATGTGGGAGTGCCACATGACAACTCCATAAAGCTATTTTGGACTTTGAAATATTAATGATGCCTTTACTCCATCTTATCCTTGGTCTCGACAAAGTGTGAGACATAGTTTGTGATACAAATTATTGGTTTTAAGGACTAAGTACTTAGTTTTTTGGGCTTTTTCTCACTTTGTTGGATCAAAAGGCATGGAGAAGCACTAATCGTTGGATCCTACAAGATGAATGATAATTAAGTTAGGACCCAAGATGAAAGAAACTTAGGTTAAGGAATTTACACTAAAATCTTGTTCATATTAATAAACATGAATGGGGATTTATCATTAAGTCTTTAGGATAAATAGATAAATAAATGGACTACATTATAAAGTAAAGAGGACCCTACTAGGAAAATTAAAAGGGCCCCTTGGCATAAAATTGAACCATGTTAGAAAATAGAGAGGACCCTACCAACATAACATTGGACCATGTTAGATGTATTGGAAACATAAGGGGAAAATAAAATAGACCACGGAATAATTTTTAGGTTAAGGTTTGGTTATGTTAAAAAACATGACTAAGCCTTAACATAAAAATTAGGCTCGAGTCTAAAATAAATTTAAAACATTCTTGCTAATTTGCTCCCACCAAATTCAAATTTAAATCTAAACCAAGGGTTTATGCCAGGGTTTTAGAACATGAATCCATCAACAAGGACTCCATGAAACATTTAACTAAAAGACATTAAGACAAATTATTAGAAACATTAGGCAAGCTCAAAGTAAAACCATAAACTAGTGAACCAACCTTATCAAAGTGGACGATATTCAAATTATAATAATATTCAAGACATGCCATGATTTCAAGGTTAAGCTTCAAAATATCTTAAGGGTCCCAATATAAAAAAAATGGGGTATGTTGACCTCAATAATTTGTGACTTCAAGGGGATCATAGCAATATGTTAGAACTTAAAGACTCTAGTTCAGATAAACAGCTAAGTCATCCACTCCACTTAACCAATACCATTATCTAGATCATTTTATGGATGAAACAAACCTTGCACTTAATGAATTGGGATCAATCATTAAGACATAGCCATGTTGTGTGTGTGCTTTGATTCCATTTACTGGTTGCCATGGTATTCAAGAGCTAAATTCCAAGTTTCATATCCTTAATCATTAACATTGACTTGGAACATGTTTAGATATTCATTAAGAACCATGATTCTAGTTTAGGGAAGGCTTGGGCATTGCTCTACTACTAGCCAAAGATCCATATCCTTGATAGAGATGAATTTGGATCCATTCATGTCCTTGATCCACTATTAACCATGCATCCATATCCCTAGTGGAGATTACTAGAATCACCTATGCTTTAAAATATTTTGATTCTACACTGCATTCTTATTTTTTAGCTTTTTTTATCTTTTATGTTTTCATCATGGTTAGGAACCAAGGTAACCAGGTTTAATAATTTGGTCAAGTGTTTGATCCTTAGAGAATCATCTATGGCTACAACCATTATCTAAAGCAAAGATGTTTATTAAATGCAAGCATGATTGTGCTTCAATAGATTGATATTTCCTCCTATAAGTGCAAATATTCTTAAAACTAAATTTAGGTCAAGATAATATTAAAGTTCTCATGGAAAAATTGGCCTCTTCAGTTAGTCTTTACCAATTTATTCAAATAATAACATTAGGATCGCATTTCAAAACCATGGTTAGCATATGTCTTAGGTTCATACCCACATTCTTGAACTTGGAATTTCAAGCAAGCTAAATATATTTTGAGCTTGGAGTTGTCCAAAAGGACTTATTGGAAACAAGGAACAAGGAAATAAAAATAAACATACAATGGAAGTAACACATCAAGAAATAAAATAAAACAAACAAATATATACATGTTTCTAGATAAGTGAGGGATAAAAAAGGAAGAACTAAAAAAACTAGATAGCCTACCTACACTAAGTCTAACCATCTTATGGTTTACTCCATCAAGACCTCAAGAGGAGCAACAAAGAAGTAATGCTTGAGGTACTACCTATTGGTGGGTAGTGTGAACTCTACTCCTTATAGATCTTTAAACTTGAAGGTGTTGTTTCTCAATGTGTCTATAATTTGATATGGGCTAATCCACAAAGGTGTGAACTTGCCATGCTTGCCCTTAGGTTTAGATGCTTTGTACCAAAGGAGAACTAGGTCCCTTTGTATAAACACCTTGATATTTGATATTTTATCAAACCACCTTTTCACTATGGTCTGGTGCTTACTAAAATTAGAAAAGGATTTATCTCTTGTATCTTTCATTTGAATGATGTCTAGATATCTTGAATTGGCAAGCTCCTAGTTTTTTTCCATGTACTATTACATGAATTTATATATAAGCAACTTGAGAGTGATAGGGAAAATAGATTCTTGGCCATACAACAATAAAAATGGTGATGCATTTAAGGCTTGCTTAATCCTTATCCTATCTACCCATAGGGCATACTTAAAAAGCTTATGCCAAGTCCTAGGCTTGTTTGTAGTAGACTTTTTTATTACCTTCATTAAGTCCTTGTTGGTAGATTCAGAGACTCCATTTCCTTAGGGATAATGGTTGGATAAAAACTTAAGACAAATGCCATTATCATATTCCCATTTAGTCATCTCTATGGATGTAAATGTAGATCCATTATCACACACTAGAGAGATTGGGATTCCAAATCTAGTAAAAATGTTCTCCTCTAATAAATTGATCACTTCTATAGTCTTGAATTATTTGGTGTCTATAGCTTTAGCCCACCATGTGCAATAATCAGTGGTAGTCAGGATGAATTTGTGACCTTTAGATGAATTGGGGTTAATCACCCCTATAAAGTCCAACCCCTATTATGTAAAGTATTTATCAACCATAACTAGTTGCAAAGGAATTACTACCTTAGGCTTCTTGGTGCTAAAGATTTGGCAAGAGTGACATTCCCTCATGTGCTTATGGGCATCCTTGAAAATAGTTGGCCAATAGTATCCATCCTTAAGGATCATGTGGCCTGTAGTCTTCCTAGATGGGTGTCCATTTCCAAACTTCTCATGGAAGGTGATCGTGATTTGGGTAGCTTATTTTTTTGAGACATACCTTATGTATACCCCTTAAAAGTTTTTTCTATATAAAACCCCATTCTTGATCAAATAATGGGTTGCTTTGATCCTTAAGGCCCACTTTTTCTCCCTTGTTAGTTCTATAGGACAAGTACCATTAATTATTAAATGAATGATGGAATCTTACCACTCACTAGTTTAAAAGTTATGTTAATCCAATTGTATAATACTTAGCCCAGGGATGGTATTATAAATCATCTAGATCAAGCCTTGGCACCTTACCAATTTTTCTATTTTCATTTCTTTGTCATACTCTTGCAAGATTGACATCCATTTACCTCTACATTATCCAAGTTATTCTAGCTCAGCATAAGCTTTGTGTTAGGGTTTGGTAGAATAACATGCACCTTATTTATAAGGATATAATACCTAAATTTCTTCACTACCTTTACTAATGCATATGCTTGTTTATCAATTAATGAATAATTCAATTCAACATTCTTAAAGTTAGTACTCATGAAAGCTATTGGGTGATCATACCCATTAACCTTTTGAGTTAAAATTATAGCCATAGTATGGTTAGATGAAAAATAATAGAGATATAAGTCCTTTGAAAATTTAGGACTTATCAGTACTGGAGCTTGGCTAATTACTTCTTTGATTTCATTAAATGCTTTCCTAGATTCTTCATTCCATGAGACATTGGCATCCTTATTTAGCATGTCATTCAATGGATTGCCAATCTCTACAAAGCCATAAATGAACTTTCCTACAAATTTTATCTTACCAAAAAATGATTTTAGCCCTTTCCTACTATTTAGAGGATCTATCTTAGATACACCTTCCACTCTTTCAGGATATATAGAGATCCCATATTTAGTTATGACATGAGCTAATAATTTACCTTCAGTAACACAAAAGATGCTTTTCTTGGGGTTTAAGGAGATCTCATATCTTATGAATCTCTCTAAAAATTGCTCTAAGTGCATAAAGTTATCTTCCTTATTTTTAGAAAAAATGGTTAGATCATCCATATATATAATGATACACTTACCAATCAGACCTTGAAAGGCATGGTTCATAGCCCTTTGAAAAGTATCTCCTGCATTAATTATCCCAAAAGGCACCCTTTTGTAAGAAAAGGTACCCTATTTGGTTGTGAAGGTTATTTTCATCCTATCTTCCATATCAACCAACACCTAGTTGTAACCTAAAAATCCATCAAGAAAAGACAACAAGAAAAGACATCATGGTTAACCCTGAAATAGATTGTATCACCTAGTCTAGAGAGGGAAGAGGATAGTTATACTTTTTAGATTTTTTTTTAAATTCCTAAAGTTAATGCATAGCCTAAGATCACCATTATTCTTCTTGGCTGGCACCAAATTGGCCACCCAGGTAGAATGCTTGATGGAAAACACAATTATAACATCTAGTAATCTCTTGACCTCTTTAAAGATCATTGGTTCTAGGACAAGGTTCATAGGTCTTGCATTTGTCTGAAGGGTTTAAAACTCCTTTTAAGAGATTTATTATGGGTGATGACTCTTGGATCAAAGATATTTAAGTCATCATAGGACCAAACTATGATATCCTTATACTTGGTAAATAACTCTTTGGCCTTCTTGTTCTTAATGTTAATGTAGGATTTTCCTATGTTAACTAGCTAGGGTTGATCTTGGGGTCTAAAATCAACAACATTATAGTCCTTTATACTCAATTTGGGAATCTTAGAAACCTCAGCCAACTTATCTTGATCAAATCACCTCTCTAAGGCAATCATGCCTATAGGAATTTTATTGTCATTCAATTGAATGACTTTACCATAGAACTAACCTTCCCTAAGTGCATTTTAATCAGACTCATCAATGATGTGAGCCTCAAATTCTCTAGAATTATTCATAAAATCTAATATTTTTTGATCACCACTAAATACCTAAAAGTGATTTACATTTTCAAGAATTGAAGGACAAGGTATCAACTCAATGTTGAGGTTGGGTGAGTCTTTCTTGGGCATGAGGCTGGCTACAACAGATGCCAACTCATCAATAGCTTCATTTTCCTCTTTTAGAATAGAGATAATGTTAAAGGAATCAAAAGACTCAATTAAACCCTAGACCCTAAACTTATGCCTCTTAAGGTATGAGATCTTGCATTGATATTTACTTCCTGCTTGGTTGACTACTAGTTCAGAGTCACCATAAACTAGTAGTTATTTATTCTTTATAGCAATTTACAAACCTAGGAAAAGGGATTCATATTAAATAATGTTGTTAGTGCATGAAAATTGGAGCCTATAGGATGCATGGTATTTCTTATTAGTAGGGTCAATTGGGATAACACCAACCCCAAATCTAGCCTTACACTTAGTCCCATCAAAATGTAATTTTTATATCCTAGGAACAACATGAGTAATTTTAGGATCACATACCTATACATTTTCTATGGTGAAAAACCCTAAGTCTGAGTCAATAATGTTCACCCTTTCATTCCCAAAATTTTACTCAATGATAATGTGTTTCATCCTTGGCTCTCTTTCAACCCTAATCTAGTTTGGAACTCCTTTCCAAGGTAGCCATAAATGTGAATAATATATAGACATGTAGCCATTTAGAGCTTTTGTCCATTCCTTACTTAACAAGATTCTATAGACATCAAGAATGTAAACAACTTAGATATCAATAAACTACTATACCCTAGGCTCGGTATCTAATTACATATGAACATTTAAAAGTTTCCTAATTACCTTGACTCAATATTTGTCTAATTGTGTTACAACTCTATTAGACTTGATAGGTGTCAAGCCAAGTTATTTTCAAATACCTAATAACATGATATTGGTAGATGCACAAGAATCCAATACATAATTATGCAATTTTTTTTACCAAACATCTTGACTGTGAGCAGGAAAGGAGGAGATTCTGCCTTAACTTTGTGTATAGCCATATTAGCATTGCCAACTCTGGGGTTTTTTTTAGATTTCTCTAACAATGATTCTAGCAAGAGGTCCCTTTGTTTTGTAATCTATGTCAATTCATGTAATGCGATGTTAACTTTTATCTTATTCATGTCTTCAATAATATTATAACTAGTTTTATTTGAAGAACTAGGAACATCAACATTATGCTTTGAGGTACTCCCTTTGGGTGGTTCTATATTATTGCTTGAAGAAGTGTGTAGAGGCATTCCAAAATTATTTGAAGGCATTGAGGTATTCAAGGGCTGCCTCTACTCTCTATTCCTCAAAGGATAAGTATTCTTTAATAATTGTTAGAAGGCCTAGATCTCCTCAGGGACATCACTACGTTCATTGTCCTCTTGAAAGGTGAAATCAAAGGTCTCCACCATAAAAGTTTGATCAACAGGATTAGACCCTAAAGTACCTACACCACCATCCTTATTATGTACCACTTAAAATGTATCCAACTATTCTTAGAAAGCTTCAAAATCCTTACAAAACTCTATGCAATCAATTTTGCCATGCTTGGCTATATAATTCACTCTACAATAGTTAGATAAATTAATATTAGTAAGATTAATGCCATAGTCCTCTTTTTAGAAGATGGTTCATTATTCTTATTATTATGGAAACTATCATTTTGAAACCTATTATTTTTCCTACTAAACCTTTGGGATGAGAAGTTCCTACCAGAGCTTTCTCTAATATTGCCAACTTATTTTTGTAGTTGAAGGAAATCAGTGCTTAACTTTTGGACCATTTTCAAGATAGACTCATTTTCCATTTTGGGAGTTTCAAAATTATGCACCTAGTTATTGTTAGTACCAAAAGTTAGTACTAAATATCTTTGATCATTTTCATTGAAACCATTAGTGGTATGATGACTTAAGAATCCTAGGTTTTGATTAGGGATAACATGACTCAAAGGAAATTGATTGAGATTTAGGAGTTGATTCATGGCTAGGACATTTTGGTTGTTTTTGGGGAAGATGTTTAGAATGGACATATGTGGGTTGATATTTGGGACAAATTAGGCCATTTATTCCTGGGGATGCATTTAATCATTAATGACTACTTCTTGAAAATAAGCCCTATCTAGTGAAGTTATATCTAGAATAGATATTTTCAAAAATATAGAGGTCATGGAATCTACTACATCCCTATAGATTTATAGAGATAAAACATCATCAACTTTATTGGGTTCTATGGTCATTCTATACATTTTTTGGAATCTAGCATTAAAGGACCTTATGGGTTCACTTTCATCCCTCCTAATGGTGGTGAACTAGTGGTATATGACACATGGACTAATAATCTTACCAAACTGGTCTATGAAAACATTAGTAAAACCATCCTAGCTAATACTATAATTATTAGGCAAATTAAGAAACCATTCATAAGTAACATAGTTAAAAGTAAAGGGGAATAATCTACATGATACATCCTCATGCAAAATGTTTAGTAACCTTAAAAGAACTTTAAAATATTTAATATGCTCTTCAGTAGTTACAATACCATTTGGACTAAATGTTGACAAGTATTTTTTAGGGTTATGTGGGAGATCATGTATTACACCTAGCACATTGATTTAAGAGTCTCGCAACCAAGCCATACTTGGATGAAGGTTAAAGGCAAAGGTACCTTAAAGAGGTGAGGTTGGAAAAGATTTGGAAAGTCTATGTCTACCTTTATCTCACCTAGTTTTCCTATGGACTTCAAGTTCAAGCATAGGCTCCCTTGTCTCTGAATGTGGTCTTGTTCGAATCCTTGACAATTCTACCTTGAAGATTGAAGATCCTATTTGAAATACGATGTGTCAAGTTAATCTTTATGATTAGTAAGGATTAAACTTGCACATTAAGCTCATTTTTCAAATATTGTGTAAAGAACAATAAAGGATGTCAATCTTTGACTAAGTTAGCTCAAAGATGTGTTTAATTATGTAAATATGATCTATCTTTATAAGTCTAAGCTCAAATAAATTTAGATATATGAAAGATATGCCAACCTTTGATAAAAATAGGCTATTCTAACCTCAAATACTATGGGTTTTCAAATCTTAAGCTATATTTACCAGAACTAAGCATTAACCTCAAAGAACTTTGATTTTTGTCTAAAGGAAGCACAAAGATAGGTCAAAGACCACAAAGATCAATGATATTTACATTTCTAAGAAAATAATTAATCAAAATCACAAAGATAACATCAATATTAGATCAAAACACACTAAGATGAAAAAATATTCAACCAATTTACAAGGATGGCCCTCTTTCTAGTGCTAATGAGACTAACTATTAATGCCTCTATGTGTACCACAAATGTCCTTAGTATTCAGGAACACTTCTCATTTTAGAATTTTAGGATGAGTAGCATGTTTGGTAGTAAATAAATGTTTATTTTTTTCACAAAATTTATATTTATTGATGGTTGGGAGCCACCATGGACCAAGTCTTTGTAAAGTGTAAGTATATTTGCTGATAATAGTGAATTGTGATCAAAGTTTTAAACTACAGACTAATCTAAACAAATGTTTACAATGAAATTTAAACTAAAGTGATGTGGTTAAAAAAGAATAAAAAGATAAGGGTATGGCAGAAATAAAACAAGTGATTACTGATCCTTGACTCAAATATCATGACAAAGTTTCAATTATAATTGAGTTTACATTTAACCAATATATGATGCAAAATAGCATAAGCTGAGATCTCACCATACACTAGGCAAATTTATAAGGATAGTATGAAATTATAAAAGTAAGAACTAGATTTTAATTTAAAGATTTGTTACCAAACTCAAATAGCATTAGCACATCTGAATACAAAACATATAAAGCAAAGCAAAATTAAGATCCTTTAATTAATCTATCATAAGCACAAATTATCAACCCTATATCATAGATGTAAATTTTGAATTCATGAAACTATTTAAATTCAAGCTTTAGAACCAAAAATTGAGAGAAAGTCACATTAACAATTGACACATCAAATTTGGAGAATCTTCATTGAATTCCTTGATAGTATTAATTGCTCATAGTATAAAAATTTGTTCAAAATTATCTATTTTTAGAAGGTGGTAATACTACCTTTTATAGAAAGACTAGGTAGTATATCAATCAGTTACAAGATACAAATGTATAAAAGATAAGGACAACTGTCCCTTTTTTTATAAAGATATATAATACACTTGATTTTCTAAACTAGACTGACCTAGAGGCAAATATGCTAACAGACTAGCATATGCCTTTACAAAAGAATATTCCTATTTCAAATATTATAATGTTTTTACAAAAAGGAATACTAACTAATTAGTGAAACCGTTGCTGAAGGGCCCCCCTATTACTCTTGTAGAAGCTCCATAGCCCTTTGATGTTGTTCCTTGATAAGCTCGAAATCTACAACTAGATTTAGGAGGTATACATCTTGATCAACTAAGTCCTCAAAGTCCCTAACATCCCTTTCCATAGCTTCTTTGATGCTTCTAGATTATGTAATATTTTTTTCAATAGTGAAGATCATGCCCAAAATTCTGCTATTGTCACTACTTGATTGACCTTGGCTTTTGCCCTTTACATCTTGCATCACCAGAGTGGCTCTATGCTTATATTCCTCATCATCAATAATTCATAGGGATGTATACTTTTTAGGATTAGCCAACATGGTTCCAAAGAGCTGATTAATCTTGGTAATTATCTCTTCATCATCCCTTAGGAGTCTATCCAAGCCTATTTACCAAATACTTAAGCTCTGGATCTTATCTACCACTATCCCTAATATATAATTTAGGTGGGTTAAGATAATGGTTTTAAACTTAGGAACTCTATTCCTAATTAATATACTAATAAGATATCTTATTTTAGCCTTTACATATTTCCATTATATCATCTATCCTTTGAACACCTCACTTTACTAGCTCAATGCATCATGT
Organism: Torreya grandis; assembly: GCA_037957365.1. Lineage (NCBI taxonomy): Eukaryota > Viridiplantae > Streptophyta > Pinopsida > Cupressales > Taxaceae > Torreya > Torreya grandis. The sequence continues at coordinate 4,315,746 of JARHVA010000608.1, read as the reverse complement.
CTTAGCTTCATTGAATTTGAAGAGTCAAACATATCAAAAAAGGATGCTTCAAACATATTTATTATAGCCTCATAAACTAATAATATAGCTCAAGTCTCTAAGTTATCCTTTTGATTTTCCAAATTATAAATCCTTTGTTTCATTCCCCTAATGCCTATTCTGACCTAAGCTGAATGAGCCTCTATTAGGCTCTCAATATCCTCTTCATGGATGGGTAGTTCACCGGGTTGCTACCCTCAAACTAGATTTAAGCTAGTATATTGCTCAACCTTTTAGAATTTGAAATCTTAAATTCCCACCATGGATTTTCTTATTGTGATCCTCTCTAATCCAACTATCTATGGATTGAAATACATAGTAGTAGATGACTCTGTGTATTTTGGAGGTTTTAAGACCTCTATCTTCGTGCTGTTTGATGCTCTAAGAGCATCCATTTGCTTGCTTTTGACCCTACAATGGTCACTATCCTTCTTTCTTCTTCCTCTTTCATTAAAGCCTTTATCTAAGGCTTTATGTCATCATGCACATCAATGTTAATAGTTTGGGTTAAGGCCCAAGAGTGGGACAAAGTGGGAATCTTATAAATTTTACCATAGATGAACCAATTAGGGATGATTGTTCCATGAATAGGGTATTCCTCACCAAATTAGTTGATTTCACTTGTGGTATAAGTGAAAGTAAAATTTGGCCTCTTTGATGCAATTGGGACCAAGGCTAATTATGCTTTTATTTTATATGGAGGAGATATTGGAACTAAATCCAAAGCAACTTGTTTTTCTTTATCCTTCTCAACCTCCTCTGCCTAGACTTGTGCTTCCTCACCATGATCCTCTTCTTCATCAGTGCCATATGCCTTAGTAAGGACTTTAAAGGCATCTTAAAATTTTTCATCAAGCTCTAAAGTAATCATGTCCAAGTATTTCACTAGTGATGCTGGTCTATCAAGAAGGATAGAGGATGATGGGCTATCACTAGGTCTCTCTTCCAACTTTGCTTTACCAGGACATTATGTTATCTGTTCTTGGGGCTACTAGCTTTCTACTTATGGTTGCTATTAAGGGAGATTTGAAGGTCTAGGTAGAAAGTGGTATTGTAAAGGTCCCATTTTCTAGATGTCTCTTAGTGGCTTCTCATCACTGGTCATTCTATGTTCTAGTCTAATGTTATGTCCCTTGAGCCTTGCCAATATTTCTTCAAAATTACTTGCCTTGATATATATAGTGTCATGGACACTGAGTTGGCACACATACACCAATTTGGGTAAATGATTAGATTTCAATTATGTGGATACCATACCCATGGGGTCCCACATCTTTAGCTCATCAAGATAAAATCTAAATGAGTCCCTATACCTGGCCACAATACTCACCTGGTCCCAATTCTATAGCATAGTTCTACTAATGGTTATAGGAAAGGGATTTAGGAGGCCCTTCCTCTTATCTTTACATACTCTATTTATACCATTAATAATTTGGTATGTAATCTCTTGCTCTACCAACTTGATGGGAACATGGATAGGTAATCTATAAGGTTGGACCAAAATTCCCTCAATTTTGATCACTATATAATCTAGATATAACTAGATATCTCCCATTAGCTCCATATACTTCTTAGTTAAAGGGATAATATTAGGCATGGGAATCCATGTTATGAATTCTACTAAAGTTTGATATATACAATCACAAATGAATTACATGCTATGCCTATACTTGAATATGTGTAGCTTAGAATAGTGGTGAGAGACTGTAAACCTACCCTCAGGGGACCAATTTTTGATATAAGGGATCTGGGAAGAGGGTAGTAAGGCATCCAATAGATAGGACATCATGAAAAATTATGTGTTTTTCTTCTTCATAATGGATATGAAATGATTTTATAGGTATATGCTAATCATCTCCCCAATGGGCATAGTGAGCCCTTTTTCTACCATAAAATAGACATATGATACCCAATTATTGCTGACATATGTGGTTGAGGGGGCACCCAAGATTCTATTTTATAGGTTCATAATTACCCTAATTACCTCTCTAAATTAGGAAAATAGGATGTTTCTAGTAGGGTCTTGAATCACATGGCTCCCTTGGATCAACCATGGTCTGAAGATGGTGCCAAGATCATTCTTGGCAGTCCATTCCTTAATAGTGGGCAAACTCATTTGGGGTTTTGGGAGCTTATAATAATTTTAAAATGATAATGGGTAAATGAATTAAATTATTTTAAAGGTCCTTTCTTGGATAATCTAACCTTGTTTAATGCTATAATCCTTAAAAATGAGAACAAGGATGTCGATATAGTGGATTACCTCTAGTTTGGTGGTAGTATGGTAAAGACTGGCCATCTAGACTACAACTAGGTCATAGTACCTTTTGGTTATAATAGAAATATTTTAATCCTCTTTGGTGATATCTTTCATCTCCTCAATGGTCTATATGAGCTCAACCCAATTCTTATTACCTATGTTCAATGCAACAATGTCTTGGTTTGTATCCTTGAAGACCCTACCTTCATTATCTATGGATAAATACAACTCTATCTCATCTCAGTATTGTTACCTGTAGGCTATCATGGCTTCTTTATAATTTAAAGTTTCTCACAAATGGATTTAAAATGGTCTTTTGGTTAGCTCTTTTGTTTTCACAACACAATTGAACTTCTTTTGGATTCACTGCAATTAATCTGAGTCCACATAGGGTCTTTTATGCAAGTTTTAGGGGTTTGAAGCTTTAATGGTGGTATTCTATTTATAACTTGGATTATACATGCCCCAGATATGATTTATACCTTTTCCTTTATACATTTGCATTCTCAAGCACATAAGGTCTTCTATTTTATCACTTTGTGCTTGCATAGTGCTTATCTAGTGTCTATCTAGAACCTTTCATGGAATTTTTCATAAATGCCTTTGAAGCACTAGCTATTGGAATTTAAAAATGCCTTTTATTTTTCACTAAGCAATCAAGATCCTTGGATCATCATGGGCCATTGATTGTGATCTACACCCTCACTTGTCATTGGTTCTTTTTGGTACTGAGCCCTATGGTTGTACCATTTGGCACCTCCATGGGTTTTTTGAGTTTTGGCACCTTTGTTAGCCACATATTAGATGCACATTCACCACGTGTCAAGTCTGAAGGATCTTGGAGCTCCATTGAAAATTCATCAATGATTTTGTGCTATTAGATCATCCACTACGATAAAGTGTGGACCGTTGGATCTTGTAAGGTGTAAAAGCTTTAATTAGTGTATAGATATAAAAGAACTTAGGTTAAAATGTTTTTACCGAAGTCTATTTCATATTAATGAAAATGAATAGACTTAGGTTAAATAATTTTATACTAATTTTTAAAGCAAAATGACCCCTTGAATGACATAAAATATGCCCCTTTTAGTCTAGGTAAAAAGGTTAGACTAGCTTAATTTTGACGGCCTTGTGGATGTCAATGGTAGTCTTGTAGGCATTCAATGATGTTCATAAGGACGTCTAATTTAAGATACTAAAGTCTTTTAGGTTTTATGGGATTAAAATTGATGGTCACATAGATGTAAATGATGGCCTCACAAACATCAAATGATGATCTTACAAACATCAAATTTAAGCTCATCAAGTTCTTGCGTTTCAATGCAAGAGTACCACGTGGTGGCTTCATGGGGCTTCTTGGGATCTCAAAGTGAATTTGTGCCATCTGATCAAGATCAATGATCTATCAAAATCCATCTGATTATGATTTGATTAGTTTAATGCCATTGGTTCTATTTAATATATGAGACCCTTTGCTTTTAAGTCTTGAATGTGGGAGTGCTGCATGACAACTCCATAGAGTTTTCTAGGACTTTGAATTTTCAATGATGCCTTTGCTCCATCTGATCCTTGGTCTTGATGAAGTGAGATCCATAGATCATGATCCAAATGCTTAAACATGATTAGTTTGGAGGACTAAGTACTCAATTTTTTGGGATTTTCCTCACTCTATTGGATCAAAAGTCATGAGGAAGCGCTAATCTTTGGATCCTGCAAGATGCATGATAATTAAGTTAGGACATGAGATGAAAGAAACTTAGGCTAAGGCATTTAAACTAAAGTCTTTTTTGTGTTAATAAACATGAATGGGGCCTTATCATTAAGGGTTTAGGCTAAATAGATAATTAAAGGGACTATGCTGGAAAATAAAGAGGACCCTGCTAGGAAAATTAAAAGGGACCCTTGGCATAAAATTGGACCATGTTAGAAAATAGAGAGGACCCTACCAACATAACATTAGACCAAGTTAGAGATATAGGATACATAGGGGGGAAATAAAAGGGACCATAGCATAATTTTTATGTTAAGGGTTGGTTGTGTTAAAAAAAATTACTAAGCCTTAACATAAAAATTGGGCTCAAGTCCAAAATAAATTTAAAATGTTCCCACCAATTTTATCCTACCAAATTCAAATTTAAATCTAAACCAAGGGTTTATGTTAGGGTTTTAGAACATGAATCCATTAGTAGGGACTCCATGAAACCTATAACTAAAAGACATGAAGAGAAATTATTAACAACATTGGGCAAGCTCAAAGCAAAACCATAAACTAATGAACTAACCTTATCAAAGTGGATGATCCTCAAATTCTATGAATATTAAAAATAGGCCATGCTTTTAGGGTTAAGATTTAAAATATCTCAAGGGTCCCAGTTTTCAAAAAAAGGGGGTATGTTGACCTCAACATCTTGTTTTAAAATTCATTATTTATTTGTGCATACTTAAGGGCCTAAGGGGTCCATTTCACCATTAAATATTTAATAGTGATTTAATTCTACCCAAATCCCCATAATATAATTAATTTTGAATCTAGACTTTGCCAAAAATTGATAGGAATTTATGGAATGATTTAGGAACTGTAAAATGAAGATATGCATTTTTATATTTGAACTTGTAATTGTATTATAAATACTTAAGAAAATACCCTTTTTTCAAGAAAATAAATGTCACATTTTAAGGGCAAAAAAGGATTAAATTTTTTTTATACTGAAGTTCAAACTTTCTTAGGCTTATAGAAAATTGTTTCTTAATTTTTGGAGCTTTCTAGTGCTCGTGGTGATTTTCTTTGAGATAGTACTATGTAGGGTAAAATTTACCACATCTTCAAGTTATAGGGTAAGTGGCCACTTTGCATAGAGTATATAAAGCACTAATCCAACTAGCTCCCATATTATAAATAGGCTAGTGAATTAAGGAGTTTAAATGCTACCTCTTAACCTTAACTACTTAAAGATAATAGTTGCTATGTGAGTGTGGGTGTTTTTAGCATGGTAGTTTGTTTGGTGGAGCCATTTCCTTATTGGGCAGTCCTTGTAATCACTTAAACAAGAAGTATTTTAGGTGTGGTAAAAGTTATTTGACTATAGTTAAATTATTAATACTGACATACTTCAAACTGATACAAATAACCTTTAACATAAAATGTCAATCCTTTTATATAGTCAAAATTTATTATTAAATGTTTAATATTATTTTTGCATACCTGGGTTATATATTTTTTTTATAAAGGGTAAAAAAGGGAATTTTCATAGGGCTCCAAACCTATTACATAGTGAAACAAATAAAAGGGGGATACCCATCATGGCTATACAAAAGATAAGCCACTAGGGCTTAACAAAAAACATCTAGACCACAATCAATCACAAACCACAACAAAAGAAAACATAAAGCAAAACGAAAAAAAACACAATAATTTTTTTTTATGGTAAAAAAATAGATTAGATATTAGGGAAATTTAAATTCTCCATATCTAAGGTCATTTTCCACAGTTATTTAATGAGCTTGAGGTGGTCAATCAAATCATCTAGTTCTTGACACTTCCAATCATTGAACAAATCGCTGCTTCTAGTGCACTTGCTCGTCCATCCTACCCTAGGCCCAAAAACTTGGATTTATTTTTTACTAATGAATCCTAGAAATGGTCTAAATATTTCACATAGTTATCCACAATAACCATACTCAACATCTTGACTTTGTTAATGTTGGTACTAATATTTCGTAGCTCAGCTTCCAGACTATCCATTCTACACTTGGAGATAAAAAATTCATCCCTTAACCTGTCAAGTTTCTTCTTTAACTCTGATATTTTATCACTGGGAGGGGTTTCCACATCAATAAAACTCACGTGGTCCAATATTTTAACCCCTCTCTCCTTCAGATTCTCCAAGTCCTAGAGCACCCAACTAAGCATACTTTTATATAGCTATATTTGTATGTTTATTTCAGACTACAACTATGATGTTAAACCTTAGTATTTTTGTCTAATTTCACTGATGAACTTAAGACATAAGAGTTAGGTGATGAAAATTCTCCCATTCACCAATTTTTTCCACTTTTTTATGGAAGATATTTTAGGGTCCAAACTGAATATCAAACTAGATATGTAAATTTATTTAAGGGAGGCCTATAGGGCTTTTATGGATATTACAAGTTTTTGGAAGCCAATTATTAAGGGTGGGGTGGAACTTAAAGGAACCCAATTATTTGGTATTCCCATCATGTTATACTAAAAATAAAAACTCAAAATTAAAAATCAAAATTGACTATTTACCATTTTGGTGTTTGAGCTCTGAGTAACCATTAATGGTCATTGGAGGTTTCAAAAACCCCAAATATATTTTTTACAAATGGATTAGGAATATAGAGGAAGATATTAAGGGGACCCCATGATTCACAAAACACTTTTGTAATCAATGATTTTTCCTTAACTCACATTTTGACGTGGAGGACCTGGAGGTGGCCATTAATAGCTGCTAAGTGAACTTTGCACCTAAGTGCCTTTTTCATCCATGTGTGAGCTATAAAGTCATAAAGATGTGCTATGATTACCATTGGAATTAGAATTCACCTATCAATGTGTTTTCTCTATTTAATTCCAATTTGGAGACCTTCTCAAAATGTGTATTTCTGCATGTGGCTTGCTAATGTTCTAATGTATGAATAGAAGCATGTTCTTTCCTCCCAAACCCCCTTTCTATTTTACTATATTTTTTTCTCTTCCTTGGTTGAAATAAATATATTTTTTAAGCTTCATAAAGATATTTATGGATTTGGTGATTTGACACAATCTAATAGTTTGGAAAGCCCAGATCTAATGTTAGAGTTTAAGTGCTCCATCTTCTAAGGGCCATATTAGGATGTTTTAGGCCCATTTTGAGGTCATATGAGAGTTTTTTGATTTTTATTAAGCCATTTTTTGAAAAATAAACTCAACTCAGAATTAGATTCTAGATGTGAATTAAGTATCGAATATGAGCCCTCTAATTGGCTGAAACTACTTGGGGTCTTATTTGAAACCCATTGAGAGCAAGAGTGGGTCATTATATTTAGATCACAAAAAATCCCTTCTTGTATTAAATGTGATCCAAAAAAAAAATTGTAGGGGCCTTGGGGCCCACTATAATCATAGAGACCATGTAGGACATCTAGGTCACAATGGGTTATTTAGTGTCGACATGGTGGGCATGGGCATTATGACAACCTTGTGACTGCTTGTACATTAGTAACCACACATGATGTTTGGAATCATGTTTTTTAATGGAAACTTGGAGTGTTTTAGGTCATATTGTGGATGTATTATACATAATAAAAAAATTTAATTGTATTTGTGTTGATTTATTTATGTGAAATCAAGGGCATGACTGGGTGCACATACATGTATAAACTAACATTTTTTATTTGGTCACTAATTTTATAAATTTATAGATAGACATAATATATTATAGTGATTTATAAATTATATTTTTGATATATATTATTGATATAATGTTGATTTTGGTTTTATTTTGTAGATGCAATAAATATGTATTGGAATAATTAATGGTTAAGTGGTATTATTTATGTACCCTTAATACATTAAAATATATTGGTTAAATAATAATATATTTTATTACTTATCATGAGTTTATCTTCATGTAAATAAATAATAAAATATATTAAATGACCTTTGGAAATGTTGGAACTATTAATGTGGTGGTTGGAAAAGGTCACATTACCTTGCCTATTTAATAAAGAGTTTATATTGTAAGATGCAATGAAAAAATGAAGTGAGAGGAATAAAGACTGTATTGGGTACTTGTAGTTTCTCATATATTAATAATATTTGTGGGTTTTTTACCTTTTGGATGTTTTTCCATTTATATCTTGTGTTGGTTTCATGTATGTATTTTATCTTGATCTCATATCTAGATCCATTGCTCGTATGCATTATTTTGCATGTTTTATTATGGTATCTGAGCTAATTGATGCATGATCAAGTGGAAAGATCATAGAGTGGAGTTTTGGATTGTGTTCAAGCATATATTTATCTAATTTTCAAGCCATGATATGTTCATGAAATAATTTTAAGCTTCCTCTTTAGTAAAAGTAAGTTCTTTCATTTATTTCTCTTCTTAGAGCCTAGATATTTCAGATCTAAGCATTTTATCAAATTTAAAACTTATTTTCATAACATAGATCTACCTGGTTATCTTAAATGTGTTATAAATTCTTATTTGAGCATTAAAAATCATACATTTTTTCTCTATGTTGTCTAATGATCTTTGTGAAGGTGTTTGAAGCTGTCTAGTTGTAGATTTGAGCAAATAGAAGCATTTCAAGGTAAGACCAATCTTGGGTATCATTTTTAGGTCTATTGAAGGCTTAAATATCATAAAAATTAGTAAATATTTTATTTTTAAAGATATTTATAAATGTTATATCTCTATTTTCTAGCCTGATAACACTCCTATAGAAGTCTTTAAAGCTAATCGTTGAAGATCTAGAAGTTCAAGTTAGCCTAGGGTACTATTTTTTAGGATAAGAAAGTTAAAAATGTGTAAATTTTTTGTTTTTGAGCATTAAATATATATTATTGTCATTCCATTTGTTTATTTTTACCTTTTTCAAGCATTTTTGACCTTTATTTCACCTGATTTAGACCCCTGTAGCTGATTTTGATTTTTCTCTCTCCTACCAAGCATCTTTATATGACCTATGGGAGGTAGAAAATTAAAAAAATATTTTAGAGCTTATGAATCTAGTTTTTAGTGTTTTAAGGATGGATTTTTAGTTTAAAGCCTTCAAAACCCTTTCCAAACCCTTTCTCAACCTTGCAAATTGATGTCTGAGCTATTTTTATCTTTTCTCATCCTCTTTTGGTATCCTTGTACAACCACCTGGATGAAAGAAAAATTAGAAAAATGCTATTGTCAGTCTTTTTATGATTTGTGAAGATCCTGACCACTTAGTTTTGATATTTTAAAGAGATTGAAAATTTTTTAGACCTTAAGATGGTCATTTCACACTCTTTTGAATTTTCTATCTTACCTGGGTACCATAGTACACCATAACATCATTAAAAAATCAATTTCTAATCAGAAACTCTCGATCTAGTTCCCCTAAAAGCATCAAAATGAATTTTAAAGGTAGATTGGAACTTTAATTTGTCAAGAACAGACTCCTTTAGCTTCAATGGTGCATCCAACTAATTCCTGAGCACTCCATTAATCCACTACTAGAAAATAATGGGTATGTCAATGTTTTATACAAGTATTTAAAAAATAAAGTTTTTATTTATTTGACTTTTTCCACCTAAGTTTGTGGACCCCACCTATGCTTTTGAAAATCCTTTTATTCAAAATTTAAATATTTTCTTGCATATTATTACTTTAATGCATTTATTTAATTTTTATTTAATTTATTTTATTAAAAATAAAAATAAAGCTTAAAAAAGATTAAAATTAAACTAGCGAATTTAGTTTGCTAACAAGACTCCGTGGTGAGTTGGCTAGCCTAAATTTACTAGTACACTCATATGAAGTAGGTATTGTGTTTAAATCCCCTTGTTCCTTCCTTTTTTGAAAAAAAATAATTTGATATTATAAAAAATTTAATTACGTGTTCATTCACATGGGAATTTGTGCTTATAGTCGATAACTTTTTTTGACACTTAAACCTATCAATTACTTGTCTACCATAATTATCCAACCAATCGATTTATAGGTTTTGTCACATTCCAGACACATTAGGAAGGTCCTTTATTTGATTTTAAACATCCTACTATTTATTTTACAAAAAATTGGTCAAACAGTGCAATTTATGACACTTTTTATGACACTTGTGACTTTTGCCCTTGTTATGATTATTTGTGTTTTTTTAAATATTTTGCAATAAAATAAGTGGATAGTGCTATTCATTCACTAGAATATTTTTTTTAATTTCAAAATCAAATATAAAACACATTAAAAAGTTTACTTTCTAAACTTTTTTTTTGTCCATTTACTATAAAATGCAAACTCGTAGTATCGACTTTAAAAGGAAGAAGAAATATTCATGACTCAAATTTTAGTATGAATTATTCATAATAAAGATATATAATATTTGGTTAACTTAGTATCATACTATTAGTGAATTTATTGTATATGCATCACATAATCTGCTTGTTAAATTTACATGCCTGATTGCAAGCTTACATATACTCTTATTGAAAGTTGTGTTAAAGTTTGATCCAAAAACTGTGTGTGATAAAGCTAACCCCTATTTACAAACATCTTATTGGTAGTTTGTTTTATCTAAGCATTACTAGGATAGGTATTTCATAATTTATGGGTGTTGATTCTAGATTCATGTAGGATCCATACTAGGATCATTAAAATTAACAAAGTAGATACTTCAATATATAAAAGAAACTATAAACTTTGGTTTATATTATTCTTCCTTTGATTATGCTAATTTATTTAGTTATTGTGATGGTAACTATACTATGATGAGTCTACTTATAGATATGTGTTTATTTTTGGTGTAGGTGCTATCACTTGGAGCACTTCATGTGGAAGTTGCTAAAGAAGCCTTGTGACTATGAAGGATGATAGAATAACATCATGTGGAAGTTCATCATTATATCAACCTTCTTTGTGATAGTCAAAATTATATAACTTTGGTGAAAAATCCAATGCAATACCCACAAACTAAATCCTACTCAAGTTTATTCAATCCTGGGCCTATCAAAGTTACCATTGAGGGGGAGTAAGCATGACAATGTCACTTTTTAATAGCCATGTGGGTCATGTGTTTCCTTTTATCTCTCTTTACTTCTTCTCATTGTAAAACATTGTAATATATCACTTTATGTGATTTTGGTAAACTTCATATGGAAGTCTATATTTTACCCAATATATAGTAGCATGGAGGTCCTTATGTTATAAAAGACTCCAATATCCTTAGTTGATTATTCATGAGAAATTGTGGGATGTATTCTCACTGTAGGATGTAGTCTCATGATCATGCTAGCCTAAAATCTGCTCTATGATCTTGCCACTTGATCACATAGTGTAATTCCTTTAAACATGTCTATGGAGACATAGTGAAAAACCTTTAGGTGTTTATGGATACATAGTGTAATTCCTTTAAAGGTGAATATGTGATTGTGGTTACATAGTGTAATACCTTTGGCTATCTATAGTTATATAGTGTAATTCCTTTAAAGGTGACTATATGATTGTGGTTACATAGTGTAATACCCTTGGGTATCTATAGTTAAATAGTGTAAAGCCTTTGGTTGATTATGTTTACATAGAATAATTCCTTCAACAGTGATTATGGCATGATGAAGGATGTTTCCTTCAATTATTACCTCCTAAAACTCATCATGTGGATGGTTCATGGAGTGTAAGTATGTTATGTAGTTACCTCCTAAAAAAAATCATGTGGATGGTTCATGGAGTATAAATTCATTGTTATAAAGGTGATTATAGAATTTATCCCCACTTAACATTAAGGGGGAGTATTGGAATAATTTATGGTTAAGTGGTGTTATTTATGTACCATTAATACATTAAATTATATTGGTTAAATAATAATATTGTAGACACCAAAAATCTGTACACCATGATTCTAAATATCAAAATTTACCTAGATTACCCTAGGACCCCCTTGGGACCAATATGACCCTTCAACCCCTGACCAAGCCTAAACTATGGTTAGTTTTCTCAACTAACCTAACCTACCCTTTTATCCACTTTAACCCTTCACCCTCAACCACTGACATTCAGGGTGACCATTGATGGTCACCTTGACTATCGATAGTCAAAGTACACCTCTTTAACCACCAATATGCAAGCAACCTACCTTGATTTTCTAAAAATAACTTGTATTAATATATGTGTGATCCATTACATGAGTGAGTTAAAATTAGAAGGCTCAGTTAACATCTTGTTGTAACTCTCTTGCCTTGTCTATAAGAAGAGAGGAGCAGGGAGGTGAAAATACATCTATAATTGTTATCAAGAGATTGTGCATCTAGAGTTATTTTATTTTATAGGTCAATCATCATCAACAATCCAAAAATCTAGCCATCATGTTAGAGAGCCAACTTGCCACCATAGCTATACCAAATTACCTAGCACTGTTACTCTATCGAAATCATCCCGGACTCCATCAATGAGTCAACCACCCAATCAACCTTCTACAAGATAAGTATTTTATTTTTAGTATTCAACTACTTTATTTGCTTTCACAATTAGCCTAGTACTAACCCATCTCCTAAAATCCAACCTTATTATCCCATCAATTAGCTATTTATGAACCTATATATACACATAGTAACCACCAATAGTTGTCTCAATCATCGATGGTCTACCAAACCACTGATGGTCAGCTTGACCACTGATGGTCACCTTACCACTGATGGTCATACCCACTGCCGATGGTCACTATGGCACTAAATAACAACACGTTATTTCCACCTACCTACCCTTAGCCAAATTTGAATTTTTATGTCCCTACATATTCATAGACCCTTGCCTAATTTTTTGAAATAGACTTGAGCCATTTAGCACTAGTATTGATTTGCTTATCACTATATTAGTCATTTCTAGTCTATTTCTTTAGCAAGTATTTCTTGTGTTCAATTTCAATATCTTTAATTATTGATACAAGTAATTTATATTCTATTTTATAAAATTAATTGTTTAAAATATATAGATTGACACCCCCTAAAGAATCTCTTACTTTTAGGATGTAGCTAATACTAGGCAATCCACTCAGATATCTATCTAACCAACCATTTTCTTTAGAGCTGATTTATATATAAATCATCCTCCCAAGATAAAGAGGATTTATTCATAATCATCTAATTCAATGTGCATACAATTAAATAGGTTTTTTAATCATACCCGTATTTAGTTTCCTCTCTTTTTTTGAAATATAAGCTGAAATTCATTGAAACATTTTGGCATGACTGGTGGGAACTTGAGTCTTTACTTTGGGGTTCCTTTCTTTGCATCAATATGATCTTATCTTTATCTATGATCATTAACAAAACTAAAATTTCTTTTGGGTTTAAAATCAAGTGCATCCATTGCTTGATTTTAATTTTTATCTCACTTTGAATCAAGGTACACTAATATTACCATACCATCACTTTTGTTGCACACACTAAACCAAACCACCTTCATCAATTAAACATCAAACAAACTTGAGACAAGACTTGAATAGTATTTCATCACCTAAAGGTAACCTTACCCTTTCCTAATAATCCTACTTAGAGGTCATTACCAAGGGTAGAACCAACTCAACTCTCTGATTGAGTATAAACTCTAGAAATTAGTATATATTGGTCAAGCACCTGATACCCTTATTATTATGGTGTGTGAAGTGAGGGGGTAGGCCATAATACCAAGCCATATTGTAGACACCAAAAATATTCACATCATGATTCCAAATGTCAAAATTCCCTTGGACCACATTAGGACCCCCTTAGGACCACTCTAACCCTTCAACCCCTAACTGAGCCTAACCATAGTTAGTTTGACCAAAGTAACTTAACCAACCTTTTACCCACTTTGACCCTTCACCCTCAACCACAAATAGTAAGGATGACCATCGATAGTCACCCTAATCATCAATGGTTAGGGTGTATCTCCTTAACTACAAACATGCAAGTCACCCCACCTTGTTTTTATAAAAATAACTTGTCTTAATTTATGTGAGAACCATTACATGAGTGAGTTATAATTAGAATGCCCAGTTAATGTATTATTGTAACTCTATTGCCTTGCTTATAAGAAGATAAGAGAAGGGAGGTGAAGATCACCTATAATTGTTATCAATAGCTTATATATCCAGAGTTCATTTATTTTGAAGGTCAATTATCATTAATAATCTAGTGATCTAGCCACCTTGTTAGAGAGACAACTTACTGCTATCGCTCTATTAAAACACCAAATATAGTTACCCTACTAAAATCATGTCATACTTCACTAATGAGTTAACCACCCAATCACCCTTATGCAAGATAAATATTTATTTTCAATATTCAATTACTTTATTTTCCTTTTTCACTCAACCCAATACCAACCCATCTCTCAAAATCTCCCCTTGTGTTCTCATCAATTAGTCATTTATCAACCTAGATCTACACATAATTCTTGCTGATGGTTGTCTCAACTATTGATGATCTACCCAACCACTGATAGTTTGCCTAACTACCAATGGTCACCTTAATCACCAACGGTCACATCAACCACTAATGGTCATAGTGGAAGGAAATAACAAGTTATTCCCACCTACCTACCCTCAACCAAATCAGATTTTCTATGTCCCTACTTGTTCACAGACCCTACCTAATTTTTTGAAGTAGACGCAAGCCATTTATCACTAGTATAGACTTGTTTATTTATAATTTAGTCATTTCTAGTCTATTTCCTTAGCAAGCATTTCTTGTGTTCAATTTCAATACCTTTTGATTATTGATGCAAGTACTTTATATTTTGTTTTATAAACATAATTTTTTGAAACATGTGGATTGATAGTCCCTAAGGAATCTCTTACTTTTTGGATATAACTAGCACTAGGTAATTCACTTCGCTATCTATCTAACCAACTACTTATTTTAGTGCTATCTTATTTGTAAGTCATCCTCCCAAGCCAAATAGGAGTTATTCACAATTATATGATTCAATGTGCACACAACCAAATAAGTTATTCAACCATACCCATACTTAGTTTCTTCTTCTTACCTTTCCAAAATATAAGATGAAATTCATTGGAACATTTTGGCATGCCTGATGGGACCTTGAGTCTTTACTTTGGGTTTTTTTATTTACATTTATATGCTCTTCTCTCTATCTGTGCTCATTAACATAACCAAAATTTCATTTTGGGTTTAAAATCAAGGTCATTCATTTCTTACTTCTAATTTTATCTCACTTTGAATTAAGGCAAAATAATCTTATCATAACATCACTTCTATTGCACACACTAAACCAAACCACCTTCATCAACTAAACCTCAAAAAAACTTAAGACAAATCCTGACTAGGATTTCATTAGCTAGCGATCACCTTACCATTTCTCAAAAATTCTACTTGTATGTCATTATCAAGGGGAGAACCAACTCAAATTTCTAGTTGAGTATAAACTCTGAAAATTAATAAATATTAACTAAGCACCCGACACCCTTATCACTATGGTTTGTGAAGTGAGGGGGTTAGGCCCCAATACCAAGCCACATATTGATTAAAAATATATATCCTTTTGATCACCTAAACAACCTAAAACCAACCATATATTTCTTTTATAATACTTGATCTACAAGCTAACTTCTATTACACATTATCATAACCTAAGGCATAAGCCAAAAGCAAGATTAAAATTAACCACAAGATTTTAACATACTCTAAAGTGTGTTGGATTTCCTTGATCATTTTCTTGCTTTATCTCTATTTTATTTGTAATATTATCTATGTTTTCTTATCATCATACTTACATGGTTCTTACTCATCAATAATGAAGAGACTTAGCAAGTCAAGACCCATCTATTATCCAGTCTCCTCTACCTCTTCATCTATGGAGTATATCTTAGATGTTGAGAGTTTTCCTCACCATTATGATGTTTCTAGTGTGCCTTGGGTAGTTTCCTAAGGCAACCTAGACTTTGTTACATTTTTGGATAATAAATAATTAGCCTTACAGCATTATATTAATATAGTAGCTCATTGTACACCCATTTTAGTACCACCTACCGATCCACCCTATGGCATGCCATTGGGATTTTTAGGTAGCTCTTCTAGTACTGCTATCACCACCCAATCATTATCTACTAAGGCATCTACCTCAACTAGTAACCCATCTAACACAATCATGAAAAAACAATAAGCTCAACCTCCTAACACCTAAATGCCTCCTAGCCTGAATAATAATTATTCAAACATGGCTACCACCCAACCTTTACCTACCCATACCCCAATTATTGTCGGGGTTCTTGCTACCACCACCACTACCATTCTATTGGCTTCTTCCAATCTATTTCAAAACATAGTGACACCCATACCTTGTACCTTGTCACCTATCAGTACAAGGGTTACCATTTACCCTTACTTATGACTCAACCACCCATGACCACTTAGCAATATATACCCTCTACCCAACCACTAATGACCACATATTCGTATGTGGCTTCAAACCAACCACTTGAAACCAAATACCCATATGTGGTAACTTCTCAACCTCTATAAAATTACATATATGTCAATCAACCCCAACCATAACATGCACCTTAAAACCCTTTAGGTGCACCACCCCAAATAGACCTAATGAAGATGCTCATGGACAAGATGACAACTATGGATTCATCCATATCTAGGGCTCATAATATCCTATCTTATGACCAGATTTGTAATGAGCCCATCCACCCATTTGTGCCTATCAATCCATATAATCTTTAATGGGAACTCCACAAGTTTGCCAAGTTTTAAATTAAGGAGGATCCCCAATAACACCTTAGGGAATTTAGGTATTGATGTTATTTGATTGCCTATGATGATGCCCTCCTTCTCTACTCTTTCCCTATGTCTTTATCAAGACCAACATTAGACTGGTATAGTACTTAACCAAGAATTCTATCTTATCCTTCACCCAAATGGATCAAACTTTATTAGACCACTTTTTGATAAATATCTCCAAGAAGGTTTCCATCACTGACCTCTAATCTATCTAGTAGTTTGATGATGAATCTATTTATGATTTTGTCACTCATTAGAGGAGCATAATTAACAACTTTCCTTTTTCCTACCTTAACCCAAACTCATAGATCTCTTTGCTCAAGCATGTTCTAAACATATCTCCTCTTAACTATGTGTCCAAAGTTTTCAAACCTTTGATGAAGCTTTTACCATGACATGTAAGCTGGAGAATAGAGCCATTGACAAAGGAAGATTAAAACTAAAAAATAAGAACTATACCTATAAGACCAATGAGACTTCCTCCTCCAAATTAAATAACCAAACCAATATTAGGACCAAAATCAAGAGCATTGTGAACGTGGTTATCCTTAAAGCTACTTCTCCATCATCTACCAACCAACCAAATTCCTTTGGTTCCTCAAATCAAAACATGAAAAGCCAAAACTGAAACACCCAAAAGCAATTTAATCCACTTGGAGAGTCTTATGATTCAATCCTAGAGAAAGCTATTGAAAGCTAATATTATATAGCTTCCTCCTATCAAAACACCTCAATAATTTTATTCTTCTCATCTTACACCTAATTGGTATAATGAGAATGATCTATGTGCCTTCCACTGAGTGATAGGGCATGATGTTAGCAGGTTTAATACCTTCAAGAGCATTGTCTAATCTCTCATTGATAAGGGCAAGCTTGTGTTGGATAACCCCAATGCACCTCAAAAATAGGCCCTTGACATCTTTAGGTAGCCTTTCCACAATCATGCACTTGATAAGAATGAAAAAAACATGGTTTAATGATCTCATGATATCGATACTATTAACATGGTTCTTAGCACACTCATTACTGAAGAACCTACTGACCAACCTATCTGTTCCTCACCCTCTCCACTTATTGAGGGAGTAGAGTTACCTTCTCATCTTTTGAAGACCCAAACTAAGGAATCCCCCCTTTCTCCTCCTCCACTTATTGAGGTAGTGGAGCCATCAACCCCTTCTTCAACCAACATACTAGAATAAGCACCCATCTACCTTCTCCCTCAACCACTGAGCAACTTACTTCCCCTTTAGAGATCATCCCCAAAGAGGAAAACCCCATGTCTATACCTCTCATAGAGGAGGCACCCACTCAATTCTTGAATCCTTTGATTGAGGAAAATGGTGAGGTTACCACCCCTCTATTTCAACCTATGGAATTATCTTTCAAGTCCACTTATAGGGAATAAAACTAGCCTACAAACCATTCTCTAGGCTAGTGCAAAAATTAGAATTTTCAGCCAAACCTGACATGGATCAAGCTACCTTATTAAAGTAATTAGGGATACCTTATATCACCAAGAAATAACCTACAACCATGCCTTTGAAAGTCCAATGCACCACTTTCACTATCCAAACTCCTACCCTACCAACCAAACTGATAGCAACTTCTACCAACCCAACAATTCCTAAGACATCCAAAGTACATAAACCCCATACAACCAAATCACCTTCTCCAACCAAGCTGACCAAACCAACCAAGAACCTTCGTACCTTCCCTAAATAGAATCTTAACCACCCATCTATGAAGGTAAAGCTTACCTCACCAAACCCAATGACCAAGTGCCAATCTAAATCAACTAAGGGAGTAGGAGTAACAAAAGGCTAGAGAGCTAAACTCTTACCTCCCTCCACCTTTCCATCTATCTTGGGGCCTCATATCTCCAATCTAATTAGATAGCTAATTTTCCCAACTAAGACCCAACTACCATTATTGGTTACACTAGCACACTTATTCTCAGACACACCTATTTTTAATGAACTATCAAAAACTAAGTTAATATCCTAAAACCTCCTACCTCCACTTTCTCAACCACCACCTTGCCAAAATCAAAACCACCAACCAAACACACCACCTTACCCAAACCTTTTATCACCAAACCCACTACCAAAAGGACCTCCACCTTACCAAGAATAAAACCCCTAAAGCCTCTCCACCTTTATCTAAGTCCTACTCCACCATTTTCCAAAAGCTAATGCAAGCTTCTTACCTAGCTCTACCCCCTATCCAGCCATTTGACCCTCTCAGTTCAAAAATTGTTTGGTATAATGACCACCATGTGTGCTCCTATCATAGGAAACTAGAGCATGACATAGACAACTACAAAACTTTCCAAACCATTATACATCAGATCTATGATGAGTATGATATATAAATAGATGAACCTCTCACAATCCCTATACCAATCCAACCAACAATAACACCCTCTACCCAATGCCTACCTACTCCTCCACTCTCACCTTAGAGTGATGAAAAACCAAATGAATCTCCTACCCCAATTCTTCCATCTATCCATACCATTCATGTGATTATAAGAGCATAACAAAAGGATAAGGAGAAGATTAAAGTGTCTATCCCATGGACATACCCATTTTATACCTCCCAACAAAACCCTACCAAAACACCTTCATCTTCACCCAAACCTAAGGTATCTATCTTAGGTGCCTCCCAATCCAACCCCTCTGAATCCATCAAGAGAGTGGTGCTTAAATAAATTCATTAGACCCCAACAAAGATGAGATTATATGAGTTGATTACCACTTCACCTCATCATCACCAAATAATGATAGAGGCATTGCAATTGATAGAGGTCCAACTTGAAGATCCTTAACCCTTAGTAGCCTTTGTCAGTGCTCTCCAAATTCCAACCTTGTTACCTTCAAAGATTTGGAAATACCTTCTATCCATCTAGATGACCCATATTCCCCTCTCTTTATTACTGCTTATATCAACCAAACCTGCATTAAATGGGTCATGATTGATGGGGGAGCTAGTATTAACATTATCTCCTCCCATGCCTATAACCAAATCAACATTACAAATAATTTAATGTCCAAAAACTCATCTATCCTTTGTTCCTTGAACAACACCATGACTACTACCCTAGGAATGGGTTTCCTTCATATCCATGTAGAACCTCATATGCTCCTTAAACTTTTCTATGCAGTGGAAGGTGAATTCTAATACAATGTTTTGCTGAGATGACCTTGGATCCATTCCATGGTTTACATCCCCTCTACCCTACATCATTGCATTAAGTTTGAGCATGAGGGCCAAGTCACCATAATATAAGACAACCCAAGTCCCTTCTCTACATGCAACATGACCTATCAACTTAATGGTGTCCTCTTAAATTCATCTAGTATACCCTCCTTAACCAAAAATAAGACCTCTACCATGAAAGAAGAAGTCACTCATCCTTAGACCAATGAGGCATCAACTAGATCATCCATCCTCTCTGATTAGATCCCCACCTTAGACCCTTTATAATCAACATTCTACCATATTTCACTAGGGGAGTATCACCTCCTAACCCTTGACACTTTTTCTACTCCCCAAGAGTATGGGAGACTTGACCACCAACCTGGGTATGACCCTAATGTCAAAACCATTATTCTTTTTAGATCTTCACACTTTCAAACTTATTCCATATATGGGGGAATTGATAAACCCATTGGCACTTCCACCACCTTTATTTCACCTCAACCGTTTACTACCAATTTTTCGTACCTTGATAAACCAAACTTTACCAAGACTTACCTTCATAGGTGTGCTTGGAAAGGATTTGGTCTCAAATGATATGAGAATGACCCACATGAGTTGATTTACATTAAAACTAGAAAGCCTCATGAGAAACATGACCTTGATCTCATCCTACCCAACAAGAAGCAAACTAAACCACTTATTGCCACCATTATTGAGGAAGACACCCCTTCTTCACTAGTCTCTCCTCTGCTTGCATGTGAGGATGATGACATCATCCCACTTTTTTTTTCCATCAACGTGATCAACCTCAAACCCTTGAATTATCAAAAGGAGGGGAAACCATAACCATCTCATTGACCCATCCTAAGATGATAGGCTATGACTCTCCTACCATTAATATTATTTGATGAATCCATTCTCACCTACCTAAGTGCCTTATATTCTTCCATCCATAAATACCTTACTCCTCAGACTTTGACCATGTTGAAAAAATCCACCATGGATATAAAATTGGTTACTTTAGAAGAACCTTACATTATCAAAATTGGCCAATTGCTAAATGTTGAGGAACTTCGAGACTTCCCCTCCTTCCTCCAAGATCACAACATAGCATTTACTCGGTATTATAGTGACATGCCTAGAATTGAACCCACGATTACCACCCATAACATAGTCACTTACTATGATGCTAAGCCCATCAAGTAAAAAATTCAATTCTCTCCCCTTGCATATCCCTTCTCATCAAAGAAGAGCTTCAACATATTCTATCTGTCAATTTCATTCAACCCATTGACTATCCTCAATGGGTCTCAAATGTCATGCCTATCACCAAAGCCATAAGGGGACTACACATTTATGTGGACTTTCATGACCTCAACCTCACTTGATCCAAAGTTGATTTTTCTCTACCAAACATCAGCCATCTATTTGATATTATATATAGCCACAAGACATTATCTCTTATAGATGGATTCTTGGGTTACAATCAGATCCTAATTTCCCCTGAAGATCAACAAAAGACCACCTTTACCACCCTATGGGGAACCTTCTGATATAGAGTCATGCCTTTTAGAATAAATAATGTTGGTAAAACCTACCAATGTGTGAAGACATACATCTTCCATGACCATATACATAAGTTTGTAGAAGACTATGTGGATGACCTTCTTAGAAAATCCAAACTCTAAAAAGACTATTTGGTCATTCTCAAGATCATCTTTGAGTAGTTTATCCATTACCATGTCTAACTCAACCCTACAAAGTGATTTTTTTGGGTCTTGTCAAGAAATATTCTAGGTTTTATTATCTCCCTTCATAAAATTAAAGTTAATCCCACCAAAATCAAAACAATCCTCGACATTCTTCCTCCAGTCAACCTTAAACAACTCTATACTTTGTAGGGGAAGATTTAATCCATTCATCACTTTATCTCTCAGATTTTATATTGATGTTAACCCTTTCACCACCTTCTGAAGAAGGATGTCTCTTTTATGTGGAATAACAACTGTTAAAAGGCCTTTGATTCACTTGAAAAGTAATTTTTATCTCCACCTATCCTCACCCATCCCAAGGATGACCAACCTTTCTACCTTTATATCTCTACCACTGACCACTCCCTAGGGGTGATTCTTTCTTATCAAGATAAACAACATAGAGAGAACACTTTTAGAGTTTGAAGCTTAGTATACCCATATCGAGAAACTATGCTTAGCTTTATTATTCATGGCTACTAAAATTTACCACTACCTTCTTAATCATAAAACCTATGTCATAACCAACACCAACCCACTCAAGTACATTCACTCTAAGCCATACCAAAACCAATGTATGGCCAAGTGGCTCATGCTCTTAGCAAAGTTTGACCATGAGTTATTTCAATAGAAGTTAATTAAAGGTCAAGTCATTGTCAATCAATTGGCTGAGGCATCATTAGTAGAAAACCAATCCCCTCCTATTGAGTTCTTTGATGAGTCCATTATGACCTTTTCTTAGGTAGACTTCACTTATCAAGTCACCATGTTCTTTGATAGATCAAAATGTCAACATGGTGGGTGAGCTATTATCATCCTTATCCCTTTTGATGATGAGCCTCTTCCTTTGTACTTCAAGATTGATTTTGAATGTACCAATAGTATGACTGAGTATGAAGCCCTAGTGAGAGGACTTTAAACTGATTTAGCCCTTAGAGTAAAAATAATCAACATATTTGGTGACTCCCAACTTGTGGTCAATCAAATCAACAACACTTACTAGTGTAAGAATGATGTTTTACAATAGTACACATAACTTGTTGACAAAATCTTAACATCCTTTAAAAACTACTAAATCTAGTCAACCCCATGATCAACCAATAAGTTCACCAACACCATGGCTTTCCTTACCTCTCAAATCCCATCTTCACTCTCTGATTCCAAGCTATCTATGATTATACATAGACTAACCCAACCCTCATATGTCAAACCAGATTCTCCCATAATTTTCAATGTAGAGGAGATGCAACCTAACCTTTGGTATCAATAGAACTTCAAATACCTTAACCTTGTCATAACTCCTTTTGGCCTTTCTAGGAATACTCAAAAAACATTTATCTAGAGTACCTCATGCTACACCATTATGGGAGGAATTTTTTATAAATGTGGATTTGATGGCCTTGTCTTCCATTGCCTACATAGTCACGAAGACTCTCACACTATTAAGGAAACACATGATGGTATTTGTAGGGGACACTTTATTGGCCTTGTTTTAGTCAAATGCATCCTTCACCTAGGCTATTATTGACCTAACCTTAACCAAGACTTCTGTGATTATGTACAAATTGTGTCAAATGCCAACAACATGCTAATTTTCATCATGCACCTAGCCATAGTCTTCATGTTTCTACTGATTTCTATCCCTTCTCATAATGGGGTCTAGACCTTATTGGTGAAATTAACCCCCATTCTTCATAGTGATACCATTCTATCATCACTATGATTGAATATTTTACCAAGTGGGTAGAGGCTATTCCTATAGTCTCCACCAAGGTGCAAAATATTATCAATTTTATCAACCATCATATCATCTACCATTTTGGTGTTCCTCATAAGATTATCACTAATAATGGTAAGTATTTTAAAAACAAGCAATTCTAGGGTCTTTGTGATGCTTTTGGCATTAAGTTAAGATTTTCCTCTTGCTATCACCCTTAAGTGAATGGATAGGCTAAGGCCTCTAATAAAATGCTTAACAATATGCTAACTAAAATGGTCAATGCATCTAGTCAAGATTAGAATTTTTACATCCCCTTCACTTTATACTCATATCAAACTAGCATTAGAACCCCTACTGGTGCTACCCCCTTTTCTCTTATGTTTGGGGAAAAGGCCATCTAGCCTCTCGAGGTCCAAATACCTTCTTTTTGCATATCTTTGTAAGATATCATTTATAAGGATGATTATCATTAGTACTATTTATATTAGCTTAAGATACTTGATGATCATTTCTTAGCATTCCTTACCCATCTCTATGTCTATCAAGAGCACATCAAATGTGCCTATATCGAACACCTTAGAGTGTGATAATTTAACATTGAAGATCTCATCCTAAAGGAAAATCAACATGTCACCAATATGGAGAAAAACAAGTGGGACAAATTTTATTTCAATTGTCTTAGACCCTATATCATAACCCACAAGTATGGTTTAAGAGCTTACTAATTATCCTTTCTTGAGGGTAACCTAGAACCTAAGCCCTCAATACTTCACATTTACATCCGATCTTTTGCTAAGGAGGAGCAATTTCACCTTTTATTTTACCTTAAGCTCATCCCTTTATTTTAACCACATTCATCTCCCTATTTTAGGGGTAACTAATTAAAATTGAATCATGTGATTATCCATCATAGTCATGACCTAATCTTGAATAATGGGTATGATGGATCTACCTATGGCATGATTCCCATGGTACTTTTTGCCCCTTTATTGAGATGGATTCTTATGATCATTGTCACCTAAACCTATTTGCACTTAATAAACCTTTTGTATTAAAAGTTTTTCCTTCATAAAGGTGCACCCTTCATCCTATATAATAATTTCTATGTCGAGAAAAATTGATCAAGAAAAAATTAAATTTTCAACCAATAACAATCATGGGTCATTCCTAGCATTCGCAGATTGCTCCCTTGAAGGATAACTACATAAGCATACTAAAATTAAAAATATAAGGTAGAATTATCCCTTAAAGGATAGCTATTGCAAAGCCTTAAACAAATAAAATAAACTTAGACCACTCCTTAAAGGATGGGTGAGTAAATCATTTTAAAAAACACATCAATTTTTTGGGAGCTTCCCGTATTAATCAGCTTCCCATGTACAAAAAAAAAGAAAAAGACCCATTACGAAAATCACAACAAAAGTATACTAATTTTAAAATCAACAATCAGGTCTCCCATAAGAAAATAAAGTGAAAACTACAATTGGTTTTCACAAGTAGATTTCATGCATTGATCAATATATGCTTTGTATGACATAGAATTATTTATACTGACTCTTTAGACACCTATAGAAGAGGTATGCTAGTCTCATAATAAGGTTCCATTTTCATCCTTCTCCCCTTTATGAACTATAGGCAAGGGGTTTTGAGTTTACTTAACATTATGTGGTCAAGACACCTTATTAACCAACTAATGAATGATAATGTGAAGCACTCAAAGGGATTATGTTTAATAATCCAATCCAGCTTTGGTTTTGTTCTAGTCCTTATCAAAGAAGAAGCATCTGGCCCTCTTCTAATCCTATCATGACTAGTTGATATTTTCATTACGGTGTTTGACTCTTGATTATATTCTCTATCTTCTCATCGAGTGTTGTTAACTAAACTACCTCATGTGTTTCACCTTAAAACAAATTAACAACAAAACATATACACATGTGTTATAAAAAAACACATAACCATAACCATAATCACAACCATAAAAATCATAATAAAACCATAGCATCCATGCATAATAAAGAAAACAACCATTTTCCACCACATGTCTAAATCCAAATACTTATTAAAATTTAGCATGTCATAAACATACCCATAAAAGAAAGCCATCTCATGCCTAGCTAGCTAAGTCTACATTAATGTCTAACATATATAACATAAGCCTAATACATAAACAATACAACATCATATCATAAGCATTAATCATCAACATAAATTATACACCATGAGCATAAGAAATAAACAAAGATCAAATATATATATCTCATGATTTAAATAACATGATAATGTGCAAAAGCAGATAGACATGTCTCTTTCAAAATGTACATCTCACCACATCAGCTCACAAGCCAAAATCAAAATGATATATAATAATATATAGTATGTCATATGCTATGTCTTATGCCTACCACCTATAGTACTTACTTATCCACTAGTAGCACCTATCTATCCACCTATAGATGTTACCCACTACCCTGGTTTTACCACACTAGCACTGCCTAATAATCTCACTTTATACTCACCCCAATGAGGTTCCTCAGGGCATCAACTCAAAACTATATCCTCATAATACCATAGTTCCTCTACTACATCCAAGTATCATGCCATGGGGATGGTGCTTAGTGGTCCTACCTATGCCACTACCCCTCCACCTCTCTACCTTAAGGAATCCCTTTCCTATGTAACCAAGGCTGATAATGCCCTCACCTAGTCCCTATCACCTATGAGAGTAGAAACCTAACCCTATAAGGTACAAAATTGAACTTATAAACTAACCACATATCCTTATAATGCTATAAACTATGCTTTGGAAATGGCTGACCCCCTATGCATGTACACTCTAGCCCCCTGCCCCAACTGGGTCTAAAGCCATCAGCCTCATACCTACACCATCCCCAAAAATATATAATTTTTCATATAATGCCTAGTAGCATGCCATGTACCCATCTATAAAGTTGGAATCATCCATATGCAACTTGGCTAACAACTTTTTATGATCTAGCAAAGTCAACATGGGATGTGGCTCTGGTAATTAAATCTTTGAGTCTTCATGTTTCTACCTTAGAAATGAACCTAGAATACATTATAATAGGCCAAATTATTTATGTACCCTATCAAAATGGATAGGCTTAACCTCCCCATCTTGCCTACCGAATATACATCTATAACTCTATAAGGATAATGTTTACCTCCTATAGCCAGGCCACACTGGATGCTAAACATAGGGCCTCCAAGTGATGTCACCAATCACTATTGCAACCAATACACCCTGAACCAATCCAAATTATGGGCTTCTCTTCCTAAAATTAACACAACATAGTCACCTCTCCACCACATGAACCTAATAAGGAACTCAATCTATGTGTATCTTGCCTTTGATAATCCCACAAGCTTCAATACCTAAATGTGTCATAAGCCTAACAATGAAAAACTATGCCAACACTAATACTATACCTCCTATGGGCCCTAAAACCCCCATAAATCCTTATATATTTATACCAAGAGAATAGGTACCCAACTAAACATAGTATACCCTAGTAGAAACTCAACCAAAACCCCTAGTATTAAGTATGAGAATATCCCACTGCTTGAATTGGGAAGAAAAAAGTAGGAGATGACCATCATAAGCATCAACAAAAGTTTCCTCTCACCTAGAGCCCTCACATATATCACACTATAGGAAAAATCCAAATATGACATCAAACCTAATCATTATCATCTCCATACAATAACTTGATGTGATCCTTTCACTCCTCTCATTCTATGATAGATTAGATCAACCTAGAGTGAAAGATGTGTGATCTTATGAACATCCTCTGGCTAGATCATCATCTCACTAGTTGATAATAATAAGGTGCTCATAGTAATATTCCATCTCTTGATGAGTAATACAATCATAGATGTATTTTGAGGCACATGTTGATAGTGCCTCATCGCCCCCAACCCAACCTCCTCTATGTGGGCCCAATTGATTGGGGTCATCCCCTGGTGGATCTATACAAAGATGAGTGACACTCAATCATGCATCTATATTTGCTTCCTAGCCTGCAACAATTCATTTAGAAACATATCTTAGTCACCTACACCATTTTTTCCTAACCTACCCTATCTTACCCTTTAGGCAACTAACCTATTTCTCTACCCATCCTACCCATCTACCTAGTATATATTAAATTATACCTAGTAAAAAAAATTTAAAATTGCCTTAGAATTTAAAACACTTTCTAAACAAATATCTTTCTCATTAGGCAAGTTGATCATATTGATCATGGTGACTGCCAATAGTTAGATGTCTTTAGTTTTTATGGGCATCGACCATTGATAGTTAGACTCGACCATTAATGGTCACTATGGGTGTTCTATTAGCAAAATATCTAAAACCCTAACTACCTATATAAACTTCAAAATACCTTTAATATTACCTAACATATACCCTAATGCCTATACCTACCCTAGCTTACCCACCCCACCTTGTCAATTCCTAATTTCACTAGTAAATTTGCCTAAATAGCATAAAAACCCTAATTAGGGCATAATTATTCAAACTCAAGCATTCAAACCTAACTTACCTTCACACCCCAATGCAATTGAAAACTCAAGATATTATATCAAATTAAGGGAACCCCCTATCTCATTCCATGACCACCACCATGAAGTCAACCATAGACTTGCCTGTCCTTATTTGTGGTTACGTGCTCCTTGCATCCTTATTGGTCTACTCAATCTACTCTCCACCTCAGTAGTCATCATCAAAACTTTTTTATTCTTAAAATTTATAAAAGCACCAAAGTTTCAAGTCCACAATATCTAAAGTAAAAATGAGTTAATAGTAACTCACTTTTTACTTTTACCCCATAGGATTTTAAGCTTTTTACCTTGACCATCGATAGTTAGGGTGACCATCGATGGTCTCCCTTGAGTACCCTAACCATCAATATTCAAGTAGCTCAATTTTTTATTATTACCTTGAGCATACATATTTAAGAAGAATCAAATCAACCCACTCACCCTTGGAGACTACCTTCCCCACCCACCTTGACCACCTTGTCAGCTTACCATCGGTCCATTTTGGCCTAATTAGCATGTATTTTATGACAACTTTTACCTGGTCCTTTAACTACAACGAAAACATTTCCATGTTGAACCCTTTTTAACTTGTGCCACCTTACACTTACCTGACCCACTTATGTCTTCTTAGGATAACTTCCTACCTCAGATACCCATGACACTTGACTAGTTTATGTTTTCATTGGGAGCACTTCCTACTTTGGATACCCATAAAAGCACAAACATTTCCTAGGATACTTATGAGTGTTCCCAGCCACTATGCATAAATGAATTCATGTGGTCCACTCACCACTTATCCTTTTAACACTGACCTTCATTTTTACCAACTATGGTAACCTAGTTTATGTGTGATCTTGGCTGTCACACCTTTTTATCATATTTTGTGTGCCTATTTGTACTTTAGTACCCAACCTGTCACCCACCTTCATGATGTCCACCTTCATCATCACCTTCATCCACCTTATCAAACTTGCACCCAATTTTGTATTACCTTTTTGATTCCTTGTTTGATGAGGAACACCTCCTCCTATACTTAGGGTAATCAGACCTTCAACCAACAATCAGTTTTTGTTTTGCATCTTGTTGATTCAAAGACACATAACAAAAAGGGGAAAAATTTAGACATAATAAATCCACATACTATGATTATGAATGTCAAAATTCCTCTAGACCACCTTAGGACCCCCTTGGGACTAATCTAACCCTTCAACCCCTAATTAAGCCTAATTGTAATCAATTTAACCAAACTAAATTAACTAACCTTTTACCCATTTTGACCCTTTACCCTTGATCATCGATGGTTAGGATGACCACCAATGGTCACCTTGACCATCGATAATTAGGTGTACGTCCTTAACCACAAACATGCAAGTTACCTTGCCTTGCTTTTCTAAAAATAGCTTATCTTAATCTATGTACAAGCCATTACATGAGAGAGTTACAATTAGAAGGCCTAGTTAACATCTTGTTGCAACTGTCTTACCTTGCCTATAAGAAGAGAGGAGTAAGGAGGTGAAGATCATCTACAATTATTATCAAGAGCTTGTGTATCCAAAGATCCTTTGCTTTATAGTCAATCATCATTAGTAATCTAGTGATCTAGTTACCATGTTAGAGAGCCAACTTGCCTTTGTACATCTATTAAAGTGCCAGATACTGTTACTATGCTAAAATCATATCAAACTTCATGAATGAGTCAACCACCTCAATCAACCACTTGATCAGCCTTCTGTAAGATAAATATTTATTTTTAGTATTCAATTACTTTATTTGCCTTTTGCACTTAGCCCATCACAAACCCATCTCCTAGAATGTCACCTTGTGATCCCATAAATTTTCCATTTATCAACCTAAATCTACACATAGTAACCATCGATGATTATCTCAACCATCAATGATTTTCCCAACTACTGATGGTTAGCCCAACCATCGACGGTCACCTTAACTACCAATGGTCACATCAACCACCAATGATCATCATGGTAGGAAATAATAACAAGTTATTCCCACCTACCTACCCTTACCCAAATCTAATTTTCTATGTACCTACTTATTTATAGACCTGTACCTAATTTTATGAAGTAGACTTGAGCAATTTAGCACTAGTATTGACTTGTTTATCATTAATTTAATTATTTTTAGTCTATTTATTTAGTAAGCATTTTTTGTGTTCAATTTTAGTACCTTTTGATTATTGATGTAAGTAATTTATATTATATTTTATAAACTTAATTTTTTGAAATGTGTGGACTGATATCCCTCAAGGAAGCTCTTGCTTCTAGGATCTAACTAGCATTAGGCAATCCACTCAGATATCTATCTAACCAACCAATTGATTTAGTGATATCTTATTTGTAGGTCATCCTCCCAAGCCAAACAGGATTTCTTCATAATCATTTTATTCAACATGCCCACAACCAAATAGGTTTTTAAACTATACCTATACTTAGTTTCTTCTTCTTCCCTTTTCAAGATATAAGCTGAAATTCATTGAAACACATGCATTGATTCCCAATACAGACCTTTTTGAGCACTTAAACAACCCAAAATCAACCATAGATTGATTTTATAGTACCTGATCTATAAGCCAAATTATATCACAAATTTTCATAAATTTAAGGCATAATCCAAAAGTGAGATTAAAATTAACCACATGTTCTTAATGTACTCTAGTGTGTGTTGGATTTCCTTGATCATTTTATTATTTTCTCTCTATTTGAGTTGTAAGATTCTTTTTGTTTTTCTCTCATCATATTTACATGGTTCTTACTCATCAATAATGAAGAGACTTAATAAATCATGACCCATCTATAGATCATCTAGTCTCCTCTACCACTTCATCTATGTAGTATATCTTAGATGTCAAGAGTTCTCCTCATCATTCTGATGCTTCTAGTGTGCCTCAGATAATCTCCCAAGATGACCTAGACTTTGATATCTTTTTGGATAAAAACCCAATAGCTTTAAAACAATATCTTAGCATAGTAGCTCACCATATACACATTTTGGCACCACCTACTGA
Organism: Torreya grandis; assembly: GCA_037957365.1. Classification (NCBI taxonomy): domain Eukaryota; kingdom Viridiplantae; phylum Streptophyta; class Pinopsida; order Cupressales; family Taxaceae; genus Torreya; species Torreya grandis. The sequence goes on along the minus strand of JARHVA010000608.1, from coordinate 4,284,711 downwards.
TCCACCCTATGGCATGCCATTTAGATTTTTAGGTAGCTCTTCTATTGCCACTATCACTACCCAACCATTAGCTACTCAGGCATCTACCTCAGTGGGCAACCTATCTAACATAACCATGCAAAAATAACCAACTCAACCCTCTAACACCCAAATACCTCCTAGCCTAACTAAAAATTCTTCTAGGGTGGCTACCACTCAAGCTTTACCTACCCATACCCTGATTACTATTAGTGTACCTGCTACCACCACCACTACCATTCCTTTGGGTACCCCTACTCCACTACAAAACATAGTAACACCAATACCTTCTACCTTAGTACCTATTACTAATAGGGTTACCACTTATCACTTACCTCTGACTCAACCATCCATGCCCACTCAATAGTACATACCCTCTACCCAACCACCAATAACCACATATTCATATATGGCTTCAACCCAACCACCTGTGGGCTCTTACCCATATATGAAAACTTCTCAAAACCTAGAAAATGATCAATATGTCACTCAACCCAAACCATATCATTCACCTTACAACCCTTCAGGTGTACCACCCTAAATAGACCTAATGAATATGCTCATGGACAAGATGATAAATCTAGAGTCATCCATCTCTGAGGCTCACAATCTTCTATCCTATAACCAGATTTGTAATGAACCCATCCACCCATTTGTGCCTATCAACCCATATCCTCCTAATGGGATCTTCCCAAGTTCTCCATGTTTTAGAGTAAGGAGTACCCATAGTATCACCTTAGGGAATTCAAGTATTCATGTGATTTGATTGCCTATGATGATGCCCTCATTCTTCATACTTTTCCTATGTCTTTGTTAGGACCAGTATTATATTGGTATAGTGTCTTAACCAAGCATTCCATCTTATCCTTCACCCAGATGGCTCAAAATTTCTTGGCCCACTTTTTGATAAATATCTCTAATAAGGTTTCCATCATTGATCTCTACGCTATTCGGTAGTTTTATGAATAATCTATTGCAAATTTTGTAGCTCATTGGCAAAGCCTAAACAACCAACTCTCATTTTTCCTACCTCAACCCAAACTCATAGAGTTATTTTCTTGGGAATGTGCCAAGCACATCTCTTACACATTGCATGTTTAGAGCTTCCAAAAATTTGATGAATATTTCACCATGGTGTATAAATTAGAGAACATATACATTGATGAAGGAAAACTAAAATTGAAAAACAAGAACTCTACCTAAAAAACCAATGAGGTTTCCTCTTCCAAATTGAACAACCAAACCAACATTAGGATAAAAATCAAGGTAACTTCAAATGTGGTTGTCCTTAAAGCTACTTCCTCATTACCTACCAACAAAATAAATTCCTTTGGTTCCTCAAAGCAAAACATAAGAAACCAGAACTAGAACACCTAGAATAAATTTACTCCACTTGGAGAATCTTAAATTTCAATCCTAGATAAGCTAATATCATACAAATTCATCCTATCAAACCACCTTATAAATTTGATTCTTCTCATCTTGTACCTAGTTGGTATAATAAGAATGACCTATGTGCCTTCCACTAAGTGATAGGGCATGATGTTAGTAGGTGTAACACCTTCAAGAGTGTTATCCAATATCTCATCAACTAGGGTGAGATTGTGTTAGATAACCCCAATGCACCTAAAAAATAGGACCTTGACATATTTAGGTATTCCTTCCCCAATAATGCACCTACCAAGAATGAGATCAACATGGTTGAGTGATCTCATGATACCCATACTATTAACATGGTTCTTGGCATACTCATTGCTAAAGAAAATACTAACAAACCTATCTACTCCTCACCCTCTCTACTTATTGAAGTAGTAGAGTTAACTTATCTTTTGGAAACCCAAACCAAGGAAGCACCCCTTTCTCCTCTTTCAATTATTGAGGTAATGGATCCATCAACCCATTATTTGATTAACATACCAAAACAAGCACCCATATTACCTTCTCTATCAACCACTGAGTAACTTACTACCCCTTTAGAAATCATTCTCAAAGAGGAAGCCCCCATGTATGCACCTCCCATAGAGGAGTCACCAACTCAAACCTTGTATCCTTTGATTGAGGAAAAGGATGAGGTTAATACCTCTCTATCTCAACCTATGGGATTATCTTTTAGGTCCACTATCCGAGGAATAAAAATATCCTATAAACCATTGTCTAGGTTAGTGAAAAAATTGGAATTTGTCTCCAACCTTGACATGGATCAAGCCACCTTATGGTAGTAATTAGGGCTACCTTATATCACCAAGAAAAAATATCCAACCATAAATTTAGCAAGCCAACCCACCACTCCTATCATCCAAACTCTTACCCTATCAATCAAACCAATAAAAACTTCCACCAAACCAACAAATCCTAAGCCATCTAAAGCACCTAAACCATAATCAAATAAATCAACTTCTCTAACCAAACCGACTAAACCAATAAAGAACCTTGGCACCTTCCCTACACAAAGTCTTAATCACCCATATGTGAAGGTGAATCTTACCTTAAAAAACCCAAAAATAAAGTGCCAAACTAAATCAACCAAGGGAGTAGAGATACGAAAAGGCCAGAGAGCCAAACTCTTACCTCCCTCCACCTTGCCCTCTATCTTAGGGCCTCATCCCTCTACTCTGATTAAAAATTTGATTATCCCAACCAAGACCCAATCATCATTGTTAGTTACACCATCAAAATTTATTTTAGACACACTTATTTTCACCAAACCATCAATAAACAAGATACCAACCCCAAAACCTCCTACCTCCACTTTCTCAATCACTACCATACCAAAATAAAAAACACCAACTAAATGCACTGCCTTACCCAAACCTTCCATCACCAAACTTACTACCAAAAAGACCACCACCTTACCAACTAAGACCAAAACCCATAAAGCCTCTCCACCTTTACTCAAATCCTAATCCACCATTTTACAATGTTTAATACAAGCTTATTGCTTAACCTTACCCCCTATTAGGGCATTTGACCCTCTCAATTCAAAACCCACCTGGTATAATGACCACCATGTGTGATTCTATCATAAGACACTAGGGCATGACACAAATAACTAAAAAGTCTCCAAAAATTTATACACTATATTTATGATGAGGATGATCTATTAACATATGAACCTTCTATGAGCCCTATACCAATCCAACTAATAACAACACCCTCTACCCAATGCCTACCTACTCCTCCACTCTCACCTCAGAGTGACAAAGAGCCTAACCAATCTCCTAACCCAATTTATCCCTCTATCCATACCATTCATGTGGTTACAAGAGCACAAAAAAAGGATAAAGGTAAGGCTAAGGTATCCATTCCATGGACATACCCATATTCTACCTCCTAACCAAACCCTACCCAAACATCTTCACCTTCACCCAAACCCAAGGTATCTATCTTAGGTGCTTCCTAATCCAACAACTTTGAGTCCATTAGGAGAGTGGTACTCAAATATCTTCAATATACCCTAATGAAGATGATATTATATGAGTTCATCACCACCTCACCTCATCATCACCAAGTAATGATCAAGGCATTGCAATCGGTAGAGGTTCAACTTGAAGACCCTCAACCTCTAGTAGCCTTTATTAGGGATCTCTAAATTTATAACATTTTTACCTTTAAGGATTAAAAAATACCTTATATCCTCATATATTACTTATATCCCCCTCTCTTTATTACTAATTACATCAATCAAACCCACATTAAATGGGTCATGATTGATGGGGGAGCTAGTATTAACATTATATCCTCCCATTCCTATAACCAACTTAACCTTATAAATAATGTCATGTACAAAACCTTGACCATCATTTGATCCTTTAGAGACACCATGACCACTACCCTTAGACCAATTGTCCTTCATATTTGTGTATGACCTCACACACTCCCTAAACCCTTCTATGTAGTGGAAGGTGAATTTTAATACAATGTTTTACTGGGATGACCTTGGATCTGATCTATGGGTTGTGTCCCATCTACCCTACATCATTGCATTAAATTTGAGCATTAAGGATAGGTAATCACCATCTAAGTTGACCCAAGTCCATTTTTGACAAGCAACATGACCTACCAACCTAATAATGACCTTTTACATCCATCTAGCACACCTCCTTAACCAAAGCAAAGACATCCACCATGAAAGAGGAAGTCACTCCTCTTTCTACCAATGAGGAATCAACTATATAATCTATCCATTATAATTATATCCCCATATTAGACCCTTTGGAATCAACATTCCATCACCATTTGCTGGGGGAATATCACCTTTTAGCCCTTGACACCTTCCCTACTCTTTATGAGTATGGGCAACTTACTAACCACCTGAGATATGACCCCCATGTTATAACTATTTTTAATTTTAGACCACCCATTTTAAAAACCATTTCATTTATGGGGGACTTGACAAATCCATTGGCACTTCCACCACCTCTCTTTCAGCCCAACCATTCACCTCTAACTTCTCCTATCTAGACAAGCCAAGTTTTGTTAAAACATACCTCCATAGGTGTGTTTGGAAAGGATTTGGTCTCAAATGATATGATCATGGCCCACATGAGTTGATTTATATTTAAACTAGAAGCCTCATGAGAGAAATAGCCTCATTTTCATCCTACCTACCAAGAAGCAAACCAAACTACCTACTATCGCCATTAATGAGGAAGACACCCCTCCTTCACCAACCTATCCTCTACTTTCATGTGAGGATGATGACATCATCCCACCTAATTTTTTTATCAACATGATCATCATGGACCCCTAAATTATCAAAATGAGGGGCAATCATAACCATCCCTTTGACCCATATTAAGATGATAGGAGATGATTCCCTTATCATTAACACTATCTAGTGCCAAGATGATGATTCTATTCTCACCTACATTGGTTCCATAGAATCTTCCATCCATAAATCCCTTCCTCCCAAGATTTAACCCATTTTAAATGAATCACCATGGATATCAACTTAGGTACTCTAGAGAGCCCTTGTATTGTCAAAATCAACCAATCACTGAATGTTGAGAAACTTTGGGATTGTCTCGCTTTCCTCCAAGACTGCAACATAAAATTCACTTGGTGTTATATTGAAATTATTAGAATTAACCCCACTATCACTACCCATAACATAGTCACCAATCATGATGCCAAGCCCATCAAATAGAAGCTTTGATGCATGCACCCTTGCATAACCCTTCTCATCAAAGAAGAACTTCAACATCTCCTATATATCAATTTCATTCAACCCATTGACTATCCTTAATGGGTTTTAAATGTTATACCTATCACCAGAGCCAAATGAGGACTATGCATTTATGTGGAATTTTATGACCTCAATCTTGCTTGTCCCAAAGATGACTTTCCTTTATCAAGAATCAACCAACTAGTTGATCTTATAGTTGGCCATGAGATGTTATTTTTCATGGATGGATTCTTGGGTTACAATCAAATCCTGATTTCCCCTAAAGATTATCACAAGACTGGCTTCACCACCCCATGGGGGTATTTATACTATAGATTCATACCTTTTGGACTAAAGAACACTGGTAAAACCTACCAACATGCTATGACTTACATATTCCATGACATTATCCATAAGATTGTAGAGGACTATGTGGATGACCTTCTAAAAAAATAAAAACTCTAAAAGGATCATTTAGTCATTCTCAAGATCATCTTTGAGTGGTTTATACATTACCATGTCCACCTAAACCCTAATAAGTGTGTTTTGGGGTCATTTAAGGAAAAATTCTTGGTTTTATTTTTTCCCCTTAGGGAATCAAAGTTTATCTCGCTAAGATAAAAGAAATCCTTAACATGATTCCTCCAATCAACCTTAAGCAACTTTGTAGTTTGTAGGGGAAGCTCAAATTCATTTATTTCTTTATCTCCCAAATTTTAGACTGATGTCAACCCTTCCACCACCTTTTGAGGAAGGATTTGTCTTTCATGTGGAATAATGACTATCAAAAGGCCTTTGATTCACTCAAAAAGTACCTTTTGTCTCCATCTATCCTTACCCATCCCAAGATGCCCAACCTTTCTACCTTTATATCTTTGCCACTAACCACTCCCTATGGGAAATGCTTACTCATCAAGATGAAGATCATAAAGAGAAAGCTGTCTACTACATTAGCCACATGGTTGTAGATTACAAGACTTAATATACCCATATCAAGAATCTTTACTTATCTTTAGTCATTGTGGCCACCAAAATTTTCCACTACCTCCTTAACCATAAAACCTATGTCATAACTAACACTAACCCACTCAAGTACATGTACTCTAAACCATACCAAAACCAATGTATGGCCAAGTGGCTAATTATTTTAGTAGAGTTTGACCTTTAGTTCCTTAAAAAAAAATCAATTAAGGGGAAAGTCATTACTAATCTATTGGCCAAGGGAAAGTCATTACTGACCAATTGACTGAGGCACCATTAACAGACAACCAACCTCCTCCTCTTGAGTTCCCTGATGAGTCCATCATGACCCTCTATTAGGCATACTTCACCTATAAATTTACCATGTTATTTGATAAATCAAAGTGTCAACATGGTGGGGGAACTAGTATCATCCTTCTTCCCTTTGATGGTGAGCCCCTTCTTTTATCCTTCAAGCTTGACTTTGAATGTACCAAAAATATGGCTGAGTATAAATCCCTAATCATAGGCTTTCAAAATATCTTAGCCTTAGGAGTTAAAACAATCAATATCATTGGTGACTCCCAACTTGTGGTCAATCAAATATATGACTCTTACTAGTGTAATAATGATGTTTTGTAATACTACAAATAACTAGTTGATGAACTCTTAGCATCATTTCAATATTATCACATCCAGTCAACCTTGTAATCTACTAAAAAATTCACTGATACCATGGCTTCCCTCAGCTCTTAGATCCCATCTGCACCCTTTAAGTCTAAGCTATCTATTATTATTCATCAACTTACCTAACCTTCCTATTTCAAACTATATTCTCTGACCATTTCCAATGTGGAAGAGACCTCACCTGACTTGTGGTATTAATAGACCTTCAACTACCTTAACCTTGCCATCATTCTTTATGGCCTTTAAAGGAATACTCAAATTGTGTTTATATATATTACCTCATGCTACACCATTATAAGAGGAATAATTTATAAACATAGCTTTGATGGCCTCCTCTTCCATTGACTATGCATTTACAAAGCCTCTCATGGTATCAAGGAAACTCATGATGGTATCTATTAGGGACACTTTAGTGGCCTCACTGTATCCAAACACATCCTTCACCTAGGATATTAATTGCCTACCCTTAACCAATAATATTGTGATTATGTGAAAAAGTGTGTTAAGTGTCAATAGCATGCCAATTTACATCATGCACCTAGCCATAGTCTTTACATTTCTACCAATTTCTAGCCCTTTTAACAATAGGGTCTAGAACTTATTATTGAAATTAACCCCCATTCCATATAGTGACACCAGTCGATCATCACTTTAATTAAATATTTTACCAAGTGGGTAGAGACTATTATTCTAGTCTCAACCAAGGTAGAGAAGATTGTCAATTTTATCAACCATCACATCATCTATCACTTTAGTGTTCCTCACCAAATTATCACTTATAATGGAAAATATTTTAAGAACAAAAAATTCTAGGGTCTTTATGACACATTCAAGATTAAGTTAAGTTTCTCCTCAACCTATCATCCTTAACTGAATGGATAGGCTAAAGCCTCTAACAAAACTCTTTACAACATTCTTACTAAAATGGTCAATGCATCCGATCAAGATTGGAATTCACATATCCCCTTCACCTTATGAGCATATAGTACTAGCATTAGAACCCTTATAGGTACTACCCCCTTTTCTCTTATATTTGGAGTGGAGGCCATATTACCTCTCGAGGTCCAAATATCCTCTCTTTATATATCTTTGAAGGATCTTATTACTGAGGATGATTATCATCAACATCATTTGGCCTAACTTGAGCTACTTAAAAAGTGCCACTTAACTGCCTTTAGCCATCTTCATGTCTATCAAGAGTGTATCAATCATGCCTATAATAAACACCTTAGAGTGTAAGAATTCAACATCAAAGGCCTCATCTTAAAGGAAAATCAACATGTCATCAATATAGAGAAAAGTAAGTGGGGCATGTTTGCTTTAAATTGGCTTAGACCCTATATCATAACCCATAAGTATGGATTAGAAGCTTACCAATTATCTTCTCTAGAAGGAAACCTAGAACTTGAGCCCCTCAATGCTTCACATCTACATCCATTCTTTTGTTAAGTAGGATCTAGTTCACTTTTTGTTAACTTAAGCTCATCCCTTGTTACCACATTCATCTCCCTATTTTAGGAGAAACTAATTAAAAATAAATCATGTAATTATTCATCACAGCCATAGCCTAATCTTGAACACAGGGCACCATGGCTCTACCCATGACATGATTATCATGGTACTTTCCACCCCTTTATTAGGATAGATTATCATGATCATCATCACCTAAACCTCTTTAAACCTAATCAACCTCTTATGTTTCTAATTTTTCCTTCATAAAGGTGAACCCTTAATCTTGTATAAGCAATCTATGTCAAGCAAAAATCAAACCAAAAAACAATAAAATCCAAACCAATAACAACTCATGGTTCATTCTTAGGCATTTGAAGACTACTCCCTTGAAGGATAACTACATAATCATACTAAAATTACATAAATATAAGGTAGATTACTCCCTTGAAGGATAACTATCACAAAGCCTTGAATAAAGAAAATAAACTTAAACCACTCCCTTGAAGGTTGGATGAGTAAATAATTTGTTAAAAGCACAGTGATTTATTAAAAGCTTCCTGTATCGATCAACTTCTCATATATAATAATAAAGCAAAAGAGACATTTTTAAAATCAAAATAAAATCAAACTAATTTTAAAAGTCGTAATCAACTCTCACATAACATAATAATGTGAAAAACACAATTGGTTTTCACAAGTAGACTTATTGCATCTATCAGTATACACTTTTTATGATATAGAATTATTTATACTAACTCTTCAGACACCTACAAAAGAGGCATGCTATTTTCACAAGAAGATTCCATTTTCATCCATCTCCCTTTTATGCACTATAAGCAATGGATTTTGAGCTTACTTAGCATTATGTAATTAAGACACCTTTTTACCCAACTAACAAATTCTAATGTGAAGCATTCTAGGGGCTTATATCCATTAAGCCAATCCAAAATTGGTTTTATTTTGGTCCTTATTAAAAAACAAGCATCGTTCCCTCTTCTTATCTTATCATGACTAGTTGATATTTTTATTATGATGTTTTGTCTTTTGATTATATTCTCTATCCACCAATCTAGTGTTGTTAGTTATCTTACCTTATGTGCTTTACCCTAAGCAAGATAACAACGACCATAATCATAACAAGCATATCCATGTGTGTCATAAGCAACATAATAATCATAATCAAAACCATAACAAGCATAATAAAACCATAACATCCAGAGCAATAAAATAATCAACCATTTTCCACCACATGTATAAATCTAAATAATGAAGCATATACTCATTAAAAATTAGAATGTCATAATCATAACCACAAATCAAAACCATCTCATACCTAGCTAGCTAAGTCTACATCAGTGCCTAGCATCCATAACATAAGCATAATCCATAAACAACATAAACATCACATCATAAACATTAAACATCAAGGTAAATCATACACCATGAGCATAAGCAATAAACAAATATCATATATATATATATATATATATATATATATATATATATATATAACTCATGACTCTAATAAACATCATAAATGTATACACCTATCTCTCTAAAAATGTACATCTCACTACATCAGCTCACATGATAAAATCAAAATGATATATATTAGTACATATGCATGAACTATGCCATATCTATGCCCCTGAGGCACCACTATCTCTTGGTGTACCACTAGGTCCTAGTACTTATCCACCTATAGTACCTATCTATTCACCTATAGATGCTACCCATTGCCTTGGTGTCACCACATTGGCACCACATAATAATCTTGCTCTGTATTCACCCCAACAGGGCTCCTTAGGGCATCGACTCAAATCTATAGCCTCATAATACCATATATCCTCCATCATAACTAGGTATAATGACATGGGGATGGTGCTCAATGGTCCTACCTATGTTTCTACCCCTCCTCCTCTCTACCTCAGGGAGTCCCTCTCTTATGTCACCAAGGATAATGAAGCCCTCACCTAGTCCTTGTCACCTATGAGAGTAGTAACATGATCTTTTAAGGTGGGCACCTATCCTTGTAATGATATGAATTGTTCCCATACAATGGCTAACTCTACTCTTGTTTATCCATTAGGGCTAACCCCCTATGCCTATGCCCTCTGACCTCCTCTCCTAGCTAGATCTACAACTATTGTCCTCATACCTATATCATCCCCACCAATATCTACTACTACATATAATGATTGATGTCATGCCATGTACCCATCTATGAAATCAACATCATCTATCTGTGACCTAGCTAATAGCCCCTCATGGTCTAGTAATGTTGGTATCAAATGTGGTTTTAGTAGTAGAATATCTGAGTCCTCATGTTTGTACCTTGGAAATGCACCTAGAATAATTTATATAAAGCTAAAATATCTATGCACCCTATCAAAAGGGACAAAATCCACCTTCCCATCCTACTTATCAAATATACATTTGTAACTCTATAGGGAAAGTGTTTACCTCTTATAGTCAAGCCACATTAGAAACTAAACATAGGGTCTCCAAGTGATATCTCTAATCACTCATACACCCAATACACCCTTGAACCAATACACATCATGGGATCCTCCTCCTTCACTTGCCATGGAAAAATCACCTCCACCACATCAATCCAACCAAGAACTCTAACTGAGTATAGCCCATCTACGGTAGCCCCACTACCCTTAGTACCTAGATGTGCATGTAGACCCAATAATGTAGAACCAAGATGATATTGATACCATACCTCTTATGGGACCTAAACCCCCATATATCCTTGTATATCTATACCAAGAAAAAATGTACCCAACCAAACATATTTCACCTTAGTAACAACTCCACCAACACCCCTAGTAGCAATTATGAGGACCTCTCGTTGCTTGAGTCAAGAAGGGAAAAGCATGAGATGACCATCATAATCATCATAAAAATTCTCCTCTCATCGAGAGCCCTTGCATACAACACAATTTATCTAAACCCAAAACATGCCATCTAACCTGATCACTGTCATCTCCATATAATAACTCAATGTGGTCCTCCCACTCCTCTTGCTATATGTTATAGATCAGATCACCCTAGAATAGAAGTTGTGTGATCTTATGTACATCATTAAAAAGGATCATCATCTCACTAGTCAATATTAATAATTTGTTCATAGAAAGATCCCATTTATTGATGAGTGTTATGATCATAGAGGAAGCTTGAGGCACATGCTCATAATGCCTCATCACCCCCAACCCAACCTCCTCTATATGGGCCCAGTCAGCTGGGGTCATCCCCTAGTGGATATCTATGAATATGAGTAACAATCAATCATGCATCTATATCTACTCCCCATCCTGCACCAATTTAGAAACAAATATTAGCTCCCTCTACCATTCACTATCCTTACCTACCCTTAGCCTATTTTTACCATTCCCCTTCATAGCATCACCCATATGTAAAACCCAATATTTTTTTCCACCCAGCTTAAATTAAGATAATTTTGTAAGCATCCACATAAAAACTTATATTAGTCAACCACCAGTGGTCATAGAAACCATTGATAGCGAGGTGTCTTTTAATTTATGGGTATCGACCATCGACTGTCAGAATCAACCATTGATGGTCACTATGGGTGTTTTGCTAGCAAAACACCCAAAACCCTAACTTCCCAAAAAACCCCTAAACTCACTCAATCTTTCCTATTTTCCAAACTAATAATTACCCTGATCCTATTTCACCTACCCACCCAATCAATCTCCCTATTTACCCATAAATTTACCTAAAATTCACCCAAAACCTACCTAGGGAAAAAACCTATCCACCTATCCCCAACAAAAAAACTAGCAAAATAATTGCACCAACATTTACAAAACCTCAAGCTAACTTATCAAATTAAGGGCATCCCCTAACTCATTATATGAACACCACCATAGAGTCAAACATAGACCTACCCATCCTCATTTA